>JAFISD010000182.1:0-61885 GCA_022560085.1 Helminthosporium solani
AATTTAAAAAAAAAAATAAAAAAAAAAAAAAAAAAATTCTTAAAAATAAAAAAAATATAACTTACTTAAAAAAATTACAAACACACTCCAACCCCCCCCCCCCCCCCCCCCCCTCCTACCAAATCCCTTCCTTCCCTTGCCACAACATCCATTCAAAACCCTCCCTACCACGCAAACATGCACTTGTTATTCAAAAGCCGAGCCCCCAAAATATCATACTCCGCCTTACTAATCCAACTATCATTCCCCGCCGCGCTCAGCCTCCCAAACACGCTAGCTCCCTTCCAAGCAACAACCTGCGGGTCAAACTCCCTCGGCGGCGGCCCAACGAGAATCTCTTTGCCGTAAAATGGCCTGAGCTCTCTGAGTCGGGTTTCCAAGAACGCCCCGAGACCAGGAGTTTTGCTGCCGCCGCCAACGAGCATGATGCCGCCGAAGAAATCGCGGAGTTTGCGGTCGTCGCCGCGGGCGCCTTGTGCGAGCGATTCGAGGATGGCTTGGTCGAGGGGAATGACGGGGAGGATTTTGTCGCGTTCGTCGGCGAGCTTTGTCTTCTCGTGGATTGGGTCGTGGAAGAGGGCTGGTGGGCGGTCACCGTCGCCCATGGGAGTGTCGCGGTCGGGGTTCGGTGTGTTGGTGCCTTCGGGGGCTGGGGATCCAGCTATGGATGATCGGGGTGTAGCTTCGTTGTCGTTGAGTCGGCTGAGGAGATTGAGCTGGCCTGGGCGCTGGGGTGTCGATACGACCGCTGGTGTGCCTGTGGACTCTTGCGTGCCGTTTACTGGTGTTGTCTTTCCGGCTGCGGTCTCGATGACTGCGACTTGTGCTTGGGAGAGTGGATCGTTGGGAGACCCATCATACAAATCTACTGAACGTGCGATCACCTTTCTACGCCCCTGGAGCTTATGAGTAGCGTCGAATATTGTAGGTTTGAATAACCCCTGGATCATGTTAGTATACGACGATAGATACATGAGCAAAGCCTTACCATGACAGAAAGTATCGTCTCGTCATATGTTTTGAATGTGTACTTCCTTGTGTCCTGTCCTGACGCGCGGAGATGGAAGTCCCACATCTTTACCGTCACCGACTCTTCTTCCATGGAGCAAAACTTCTGCTTCAGCTCTTCGGCGAGTAAAAAGTCGTACCTCCGCTTGAGGTTCATATCCGAATAGGGGAAATGGCTGTAGAGCAGCATCTTGATGAAATTTTCAGTGATATCTGAGCCTCCCATCTTGAGATTGACACGTGACTCCTCGTTGCACAACCCTTCGTCAACGCAACAAATAGAGGTCTTCTGAGCGCCAATATCCACGACACAGGCAATACCGTAGCCTGCACCAAAGGTAGCCGATAGACTCTCCTGTTGCAGGGAGACCTTTCCAAAACCTAGATCCCGAATCAAAATGTCGAGTATCATGGTCACATAGACACGTTCGTAGAGATCTGGGATGACAAAAACGCATCGGTAGTTTACCAGGTCCTTCATGTTTTTGATCCCAAGTTGGGACTTGATAGCTTCTTCAAGAATCTTCGAAATATCATGATACCATTGGTTCCGGGTAGTGTAGTCCTTCTCATTGAAGGTGCCGTTCTGGATGGGCCAGAAGAGCTTATATCTCGGATTAGAATTTTCCGGTATGCGGAGAGCTTCGCGACCGGTAAAGTACGATGGAGCCTGTTGCGGATCCGCAGGCAGCTCAGTCCAGTCGATTCTATCGACATCATTGTGCTCGTGGATGATGTCTGGTGGTGTTCGTCGGTTGAAGTTGGTGACAAGATCCTTCGAGTTGGGCAATACTCGTCGCTTATTCGAACGCATCCGCGTCCTTAATTCCGAAGACATGGCCATGTACTGATCCGCAAAGTCTTCTCCAAACCATTTCTCGGGCAGGGTATCCGCTGACACAGCGCCCTCGATTTTCATCCGCTTGGGACTGGGTTCTCCATCGTCCTCTTCAGACTCGCTCTCCTTCCACTTCCGAGCGAGTACCATGGGTATTGTCTTTGGTAGAGCATCCGACCCTAGACCGATTCTGAGATTCTGGCTTCCGACGTGGAGCACTACCACCCTGGAAGGATCCACCCTAGAATTGGGAATTGCGCTCTCATCCGCCACTTCGTCCGCAGCTTCTTTCGGGACTCGTTGCGCCAGTGCGCGATCTTTGTCCCGGGCTTCTTGTACCATGCGCGACCGTTCTTCTTCCTGGGGGAACCGTATTGCGAGGTATTGCTCGTCGCGCTTCAGAAACTCGGTGTAGTAGTTTTTCTGGTTGATCATGTTCACCACTGGCCATGTTGTGAGATCGAGGTTGTTGTCCGTTCGCTCGAGGCCTGTCGCAACAATTAGGATACAAACTAGCTAGAGAAACATCTGCGCATACCCTCCTCCCTAAGTTGGGCCCGGCCAGATTTCTTCCCAACCATGATGAAGGGTGAAGATGACGAAGACGGTCAAGATGAGTGGTTGTTCAAATGAAGCGGACACTTGATATCACACGTCCAAAAAGTGGTTGCCGTTGACGAGCGCGAGAACGAGACGGAGGTTCGATAAAGGTTGGCCGTCGGCCTGTGTTCAGAGACAACCTGGATCTTCGCACGATGAGCAGCTGCTGGGCCCGCGCCGGGTGAGGGTGTTGAAGGCTCGTGGACCGGAAAAGGCGCGCGATTGAGACAATTGTCGACAGTTGATTGTTAGCTGGACTGTTGGTTCTGGGCAGCACTGGGCAAGTGGATAATGCCATAGATGCTCTGCGGCGGAAGCAACCAGCGATTGGGTCGCTTGTTGGGGACCGGGGCCTTGACTGCTTACGTATACCTCGTAGTCTTGTTGTACGGTACCACGGTACATCAATACCATTCTCACGGTGTTGCGATCAATTGATGTGGCCGGGGAGCTGTACGGTTACATATGAATATCACACGGTTCAATTTGACGTTCAAACAACAGGAGCCAAGGATCGAAATGTTATGGAGCAGTCCAAGCCCCAGATATGCGCGTGTCAATCCAGGAAGTGGACGAATGCAAGGTTGAGGGGGGTATCTGATTCTGACAACGCTACGAGGAGAGAAGTAACCATATAACTCCGAGGACACGCAAAATAAACGCTCAATTCGTGCGCCAATGGCTCCATAATTCACATTCGCCTGCTCCCTAATCATCATTGTTCAAGCCATAGTCTTTCATAAAGCCTTGCTCAAGGCCTTGCTACGACGGCCAAATCCTTGCTCGTCAATACATCTCTACAGTTCTTCGGGAGGTGTAATTGCACCAGTCACACTTAGTAGCTGAAGACGCATCGTTGTCTTCGAGGCAGTATTCGTTGCGGCATCTTTCGCACTCCCGGATGACGAGCTCCTTGCAAGTGATACACTGTATATTGTCAGTCTCGCGTCTTGACTCGGTACCAACTGAGCTCACTGTGTGGCCACAACCAAAGCAGTCGCGTCGAACGCCGATAATCTGTATAAATCAACGTTAGCCTGTTTCTCAAGCCAAGTTCGAGCACATACCTCGGCGCGCAAGGCTCCAGGCGTTGGTCTCCAATAGTCGGGCTCCAAGGCCAGTCATGGAGACTGGATTCCGGAATCCCACTACCCCATAGCCTTTGGTGGAATATCATCCTGTGCGCGCCGAGTGTGTACATCATCCCCACATGCCGTTACTGCCTGCGCCAGCCTCCATCTCGCCAACCAGGCAGCTCTCCACGCAGAGACCCATATGTACCTTGATGGTTTGTTTTGGAACCACTCGTATAGCTCCGTTGCATTGGACTGTTTCGACAAATTCGGTCTGTTGTAGCTCTGTACGCTGGGCAACCACGGATCCAGCATAACAATCCTCATCCCACCATTTGTGACATTTTTCGCACCACCTGCCTTTCAGACAGTCCTCGCATCGAACGTAGAGAGGCGGAGGTTGAGAGCCGTCGTTGGTCTGTGGCATTTGCGCGGCTCGTATCGAGCTCGAGTGAAGCGGGACTGGACTCAGAAGTGGCATTTGAGAAATCTGTGTCTGACCAAAGACGGCTGGGCCTTCAGGGCTCGAATGGCAAGTCTCGCAGCCTCTGGGTCCTAGGGCAACGGTCGCAACGGCCGGGTTCAGAAACGAAGCTGGATGGGGACCGCTAGGTGTGGAGCTGTCTGTTACGAAGGCCTTGGTAGGATCGTGCCGAAGCCCTCTACAGAGGACGGCATCGAAAGCAATGATGCCCTCACATGCCTTGAGAGTTTCGGCCCAATCGAGAGATGGTCGTTTTGCCATCATCCTGCCTGCGCATTGGTACCACTTGTCGTCTGTTCGCGCCAGCGCAGCGCTCAGCGCATCAGAAGACTTGTGGTTCCATTCCGCACCGATTTGAGCACCCTGTGAAGACATCACGCCCCTCGAGGGAGATGACTGGCGTGACTTCTTGACTTCTGGGATGTCGGGGATAGATACGGACTCCCGGGGTCCAAATAAATATATTCCCTTGATTTTGGGGGTGCCTGCAGGCCTGCTCGGACGGACCGCATATCTGAGGGCTTGCTGCAGCTTGCGCTCGTTCAAGTGCTTCACTTCCCGAATCGACAGTATGCGAAGGTTAAACCGATCTTCAGCAATAAGTTCCCGCACCAGGTCTGCCGGCACACTTAGGCCATCGAGGACCAAGGTGCGAACATTGCAGAGTAGATGCCGTCGTTCAAGCTTCGAGAAGATGCCGCGGAGAGGACCGGAGTAGAATTCATCTTCGGTGAGCGATTCGTCCATGCGTTCAGTGCGCCAGCTAACACCACCGGAGTCGAGCGGCGCATAGGGCACAATGGCGGACTGGACGGTGGAGAGATCGACATAGCGGAAGACTTCGGGAGAGAAATGTACAATGTGATGAAGCGATTTACAAGTAGCAGCCAGTGCGTACCGAGCCGAAGTAGGTAGATAGGGTGCGGTTTGGCGAAGGACCAGCGAGTTGGAAAGGAGGTCGGCCAGCGTGGTGGGGAGAGCGTGATCGGAGGAATCCATGAGGGGCAGAAGGTCCAAAGAAAGCAATGTACGGAGTACAATAGACTGACATAGGATGGATGGCACTCACCTGGGGCTTTATCACTTTATCACTTTATCGGTAGCAGAGCAAGGCGGACACGTGCCCAGCCCTCCACTCTATGTATGGACAAGAGTGTGACAGCCTGTTGAGACGTGGATTGTCCAAACGTCGCCGGCCCTGGAAATGTGGGTTGAGTCGCATCAAGCCTCGACCACTCGAGTCTTCCGTAGTGCAGATCCTCCCCATCGGGGGTCTTAACAAAAGAAGCAGAGCAAGCATTCGTGGCATTCTTGACCTGCCGGCCAACTATTCCTGCGCCGAACTCTCTGCTGCAGGGGATGACTAGGAGTGGTGCAGTGGACAAGAAAGTATCTCGTCTATCTTTGTTTGCCAGTGGCTCTTGGCTCCTTACAGAGGCGCTCTCCAAGGGGCTTCTCTGCAGCCAAGCGTCTTAAGAAGGTCTTGTCGGTTCTTGATGTTTGTGCGGCAAACAGTCTAAAACAGCCAACGTCAGGATGGTGGAAAGCGGACCGACATGGCGCACAAGCGGAGACGCAACATCTGGGGGTGCTGGGGAAGGCTGTTGTCGATGGCGTGGGGCAGGTCGAGCCGGGTGTTAGTGAATGCTATGACTTATGCTTGAATTATACGGAGTACCAAGACGCGTACATGTAATACATACCTAGGTAAGTATGCCCCTAAGTGTATGCATCTACTCCGTAAGCCATCACACAATACGAAGAAGATATTTATATCAATGTGTCCGTACATGATGTATAATCTGTCTGCATCCATGGCTCAGAACAAAGCGATAGATGGACACGTCAAAATCCACAGATGGTGTCTTTTTTGCCTTTATATTCTAGTCCTCAGCACTCCCTTGTCTCTCTCTAAGGGAAAAAGGACACATGTCATACACGTAATCAATAAAGAGTAATTAATCAGTAACTAGATGATTTAATTAAATCTACATGTACATCCACAGTCACGTGAGACTATCTCTGTACCGTAAAGAGCACGTGATTCGCCTTGTATCCGCTATCGATAAGAAGTCATGCGCACGGGACACATGTGAAGCTTCGAGAAGCCTGGTGTGCGTGGTATGGTGTGTACCAGCACCAAGTAACTCCGTCCAGGCAACGCTATGTATATGTCAGCCACACTGCACACGCACAAAGTCTATATGTATGCCTTCTTCGACCGCCATCTATCGTTCATGTCATTCCCTTCTTTGCTCACAGCCTCCTCGTCTGCCCCGCCGACTATAGCATGTCTTCCGAGACCGAGCCTGCGCCTGTAGAATTGACATGGTCCTCACAGTACACAGTTACGCCTTCTCGAAATGCCCAACTGCCCGGGGACAAGATTCTACTACCACCTTCTGCGTTAGAGAAGCTTCTTGCCGCCGCACCCATTGTCACCGTAGACTCGGAGCAGCGCCACATCACCTCCTTCGACCCGTTTAATCCGTACACTTTCGCCGCAGAGCAACAGGCCCGCTCCCATTTGCAAGATCGATACCAGCAGCTTCCACACCCGCTTACGTTTCGATTGGTGAACCCCGAAAATGGAAGGGCGGTTTATGCTGGAATTCGAGAGTTCTCGGCAGAAGAGGGGGAGATTGTGCTTAGCGGGTTCCTGAGGGAAGCTCTGGGGCTAGACACAGAGTCTGGGCAGTCCTCGAGGGCAAGTCCAAGTGGCGACACAGAGATGCTCAACGGGCTGGGAGAAGCCACGGCAAATGGCACATCTCCGGTTCGGATCACTGTACACGCCAAACAACTACCCAAAGGCACATTCGTTAAGTTACGGCCTCTCGAATCTGGCTACGACCCAGAGGATTGGAAGTCGCTACTCGAGGAACATCTGCGGTCAAACTTCACCACCTTGACAGACAAAGAGGTGCTGGTAGTCTATGGCGGTCGAGGACCTGGAGGCAAACGCGAAGAGTTTCGTTTTCTCGTGGACGGCTTCAAACCAGAAGGCGATGGCATATGCGTGGTAGATACAGATCTTGAGGTAGACATCGAGGCGCTCAACGAGGAACAGGCTCGCGAAACACTACAAAAGATAGTCGCCAAGAGGCAACGAGCGCCGGGTACTAATGAAGGGAGTTCGGTGGGCGGAAAGATCGATATTTTCAAGGCGCGAGAAGGCCAGGTTGTGGGTGGAGAGTATGTGGACTACGAACTTGAGTCATGGGACCGGACGCAAGGCCTGGAGATTGTACTCAGTGGGGTTGATGACGACGAAGAGGTCGATCTGTTCGTTAGTCCCTTTTCATCACGACAACGAGTACACCCACGAGAGGATGAGCATATGTTTGCAGACCTTTCCAGCCAGTATCCCAAGCGCATACGTCTACAGCCAACGAACGTCGAACTCGAAGATGCAGATTCGATTTACATTGCAGTTCGCGCCTACCCGTCGGATCCACCCACAACTACACCTAAACCATACAACATAAGGGTATCCGTGTACGATATATCAGCTCTATTAGAAAAGTCTGGTTACGGCAGTGCTGGCACACCCCACAATCCGGACGAAATCGAGTGTAAGAATTGTCGCCAGTGGGTTCCCAAAGGCTCCCTCTTCTTACATGAGAACTTCTGCCTCCGAAATAACATTCTCTGTCCTGAAGGCTGTGTTCAAGTCTTCCAAAAGCGTTCCGAGACATTTCAGAACCACTGGCATTGCCCACATGACACCTACTCGGGCAATACACCCCTCTCCAAACAAAAGCATGACGCGCTTTACCACACCCCGCAGGAATGTTCAGCTTGTACAATGGGCTTTCCTTCTATCCCAACGCTCTCAGCACACAAGGTTACGGAGTGCCCGGGTAAGCTCATTCTCTGCCGATTCTGCCACCTCCAAGTGCCTCAAGGAGGTGACCCGACAGAACCCCCAAACCCCGAACTACTCCTCTCAGGGCTCACACCGCACGAGCTTGCAGACGGAGGCCGGACCACAGAATGCCATCTTTGCAACAAGATCATTCGCTTCCGGGACATGGACACTCATCTTCGACATCACGACTTAGAACGTTTATCACGACCAGTACCTCGTCTATGCCGCAATGTCAACTGCGGCCGCACGCAGGACGGTGTCAGTAAACTCGGCGACACGCGAGCGGGCACGCGCAAAGGACAAGGTCCAGGCAACGAAATCGGCTTATGTAGTGTATGCTTTGGTCCTCTCTACGTTTCACTCCACGACCCAGAAGGCAAAGCACTACGTCGCCGCATCGAGCGCAGATACCTCGCTCAACTGCTCACCGGCTGCGGGAAACCATGGTGCAAGAACGAATACTGCCGCACGGGTCGCAAAAATACCGGCCACAACGATAAACCTACCCCCACTAAAGATGCTATTCCGCTGGTCAAGCCGTTTCTGGAGGGCATGGATGGAAAGGGGTATGCGACGCCGTTGCATTTTTGCGCGGATGAGGCGAGTCAGCGGAGGAGAGGCTTGGCGGAGATGATGAGTGCGGAGAGGGGAATCGAGGGGAAGGGTGGATATGCGATTGAGTGGTGTATTGGGGCGTTGGAGGCTGAGGGCGGAGACTTGGATAGGGCAAGGGGTTGGCTAAAGGGATGGGCGCCGCAGAGGGGTGAAGCGGGATCCTAAACAGGAAGAAAGAAAAGGGTCTAATATTGGACATTTATAGAGCGTGGTATGAGATATAATATCCTGGATAGGAGAAAAGAAAGGGTGAGGTGGTGGACATTTAGAGAAAGAGATTTCGCATGTATTGTAGAAGTGCTATGGTTCGTATTAGATGTGGCATATCATAGATGAACATGAGATACCCTGGGTCAAACATGAATGACTTGATTCAACACCAAAAAAAAAAAGAAAGAAAAAAAAGGTACACGGATATCATCAATTACCAAGAATGCTACAAGGCAAATTCACCACATGCTCCTAGCTGATGCGATCTATAACTACACTATAGATAGTTACCAGAAGAAAAAAAAAGAAAAACACCTCGCTATCGCATCTAGAAAGAGGAAACGAAACTGACTAATCAACCGAACCCACGAAAATCATCTCTCTCTCGTCCAAAAATCATCAAGCCTCGTCTCTACACTTCAACAGGTGGATCATACCTCTCCTTAAGCGCCCTCCTCGCCTCAGCCTCAGCCTCAGGTTCCCTTGCAGCCAAATCAATGAAATGCACCTTCTGCTGCTCAGCCGCCATCTCCACCTTGCCAGGCCTCCGAGCCCTAATCACCGTCCTCTGCGCAATCGGATAGAAATACGCGCCCTTCTCCAGCATTCCGTCTCTCAGGGGGTCATTCCTATGTACATCTGGGTCATGCAGCGCAAGCGCGACGACATCGTCGTAAGAGCGCGTTGGGTCACCTGATAGCTTCTCTGTCTCGTATGTACGGACGTGTTCGTATTTGAAGAGTTTGCGGACGGGTTCGTCGTCTTCTTCTCGCTCTTCGTCGAATTCGATGGATGGGTCGTCTGGGTTGTTGGTTGTGAGGTTGCGTTTGATGTATTGCACCTTGCTGCGATCCGAGGGAAGGAAGAATTCGTAGTGGAAGCGTGGGATGGGAAAGGGAGTTGTGGGGTCTTGCTTGTGTGCTTCTTGTTCTCGGAGGTAGGCTTCTTCGTCTTGGATGGTTTGGCCTATGGGGCGGAGGACTGCAACGTCTAAACGTGGATCGTAGGACGGGTCGTTGGGGTTGTTGATGGGGGCGGCAGAGAATTTGTGCAGCATGTATGAGCCCGTGTCGGGCACAGCGTCCCAGTCTGGAAGAAGAGGATATGAGCCTATACATTCAAGCTTAGGGTTACGCGGGTGTTTTGGCGCTTTCCAGGCTTGTTTTTCATCTGGAAGGATATCTGCGCCGCGGAGGTTGTCTGCTGTGTCAGGGCCAGTGTGCGCGTCTTCGGGATAGGCGATGTTGAAACCGCGGAGGACGTGGCGGGTGATGTGGATGGGGTTGTCTTCAGTCACATTGTTTCGTGTACGCTTCTTACGCAGACGCATTGTGTTGGACGAGTTACTGGATTCAAACTTCGACGAGCTGGTTGTGTGAGAGGTGGTGTATTCAGTGCGCCGCAGGAATGATGCGCTTGAGGCGCTGGTGGAGTTCTTGCCCAGCACATTTGGACCGCGCATCAGGGCTCGGTCAGCGGGGTGTAGAGAAGGTGGGTTTGATAGGGCGCTGATTGCTAGAGCCTGGGTCAGTCAATGGCCTAGAAGGTTGCATGTACGGTCTTCATACCAGATTCATCCCCGTCAAAGACGCCTGGGATACCGACCAAATCGATCGGCATGCCCAATTCTGCGTCTGCTTCGATGTTCAGAGGCTGCTCGCGAGCTAGCCTTGAGGCAAACCCCGCCGAAGTATACTGCCCGCTCGAGAGGCCTGTGTTAGGGATGTCGAGTAGCTTTGGAGGGCATGGCGGCGGCGGAAGCGCGTTTGAATATCGTATGCGCGCAATATATTCCTGGCGAATAACAGGAGGTCCAGACATCTTTGGCGCGCGAGAAAACTTTGTCGTATTGTGCTTTGGAGTTAGGCAGTGGCGCGACGGTTTGATGATTGCTGAAAGAAGGTAGAAAGTTGGAGCTTGAAGTTGAACGCGCCGACCGTGCACCTGAAGTGACTAAGCAACCTTCGCTCACCTACACTTATTGTGCTCACTCGACAATACGATGCGAAGTCTGACATATTGTTTGGTTTCACCATGAATTAAACATCAAGTTTCAGGTTCTGCGTAGATCTCACCTGCGAACAAAAATTGTTACGCAAGCAATTTTGATATATTATTAGGTTATAGCACCGTCTACGTATGTGGTTTTCACTACTACGATATGCACTCTCTTACTCTTCCACCCATTACCAAATAATCTTTTCGTCAAAGCTGCCTCCAGTCAGCAAGTCTGAGCTCCCCCGTCTAATGCAACGCCAAGTATCGCAATCCAAAGTGTGGCCGTAAATTGGCCAGCGGCGGGGGAATACAAATCGGCAACCATGGCCGTCATATCCGCCGTATCCATACCAATTACTGTCCCTTCTTCTTGTGTGTCT
The DNA here is from genome assembly GCA_022560085.1 of Helminthosporium solani. Classification (NCBI taxonomy): domain Eukaryota; kingdom Fungi; phylum Ascomycota; class Dothideomycetes; order Pleosporales; family Massarinaceae; genus Helminthosporium; species Helminthosporium solani. The sequence goes on from JAFISD010000182.1 coordinate 11,078, forward strand.
GGATCTTCCTCTCACGTCTCCTCTTGGAAGCTTCAGCACCAGCCTCGGTGTCGAGAACGTAGTCCCACCACCTGAAGCTGCTGGCGTAGTTGCCGATGAAACGTTCGTGGTGCTCGTCGTGATGCTCAGCGCCAGCCCAGAAGGGCAGGAAGTGGTGCAGACTCCAGGGGAACTCGTAGCCGCTGTGTGCATCGATTGCTTGTAGAACACGGAGGGTGATCCAAATGTACATGGTGAGGATGTGCAGGTCGCCGGTAAAGCAGGTCCAGATAATGGGCGCACCAACAGTGCCGAAGCCCAAGACCATGACTTCAATAGGCGAGGCGTACTCGGCAGCAAGACCGAAAGGAGCAGAGTATTGGTGATGAATCTTGTGGATGTTCTTGTATAGCGGGCCCCAGTGCATGGCGCGGTGCATCCAGTAGTGCCATGTATCTTCAATGACGAAGAAGATGGCAACTTGGAAGGCTATTTTGTAGATGCTCGGGAAAGGAACGCTGACGCTCATGCCGAAATACTGGGTCAGAGGGTGGAAGAACCAGATCTGCGGGAGCTCGACGGTAACGTGGGAAAGGAAGACGAGTAGAGCGCATTGCCACTGTTCCCAAGCGGTGGGGATTTTTTGCTAGTCCAAGGGTCAGCGACAGCGCAACGGGAACGAGGTGGAGAGAATCGTACATCTTGAATCTTGTACTTTCTGAAATAGGGTATGGCATCGATAATTACCCATGGGATTGCCCGGCCGAAATATACGGCCTCGTGCATGACAAAGGACATGATGCCCGTGGCGAGAATGTCGTTCTGCATGTATGCGTACCACGCGAGCCACAGGCGCTCGGCATAGTTGAGCGACACATTGTACTTTGAGATTTCTTCGAAGGAGCCCCAATAGGTGTCCTGGGCCATCGACGGTAGGACCGTAGTCGAATTCCTGAATCATGGTTAGCTAACTACTACCCTCGCGATAGGAGGTTCCACTGCGCCTCACATGTTGCCAGCCAGAAACAACCCAACAGCACAAAGACCCGGCGCGTGAAAATAACAAGCAAGTCAACAGTAGACAAGCCCTGTTGGACAGCGGCGTATCGCGTATATCAAAGTCCCAACAGAGTAGAGGGTGAGGGGAGGATAGTCGGAGCACAGGAGGCGGTTTTAATTGAAGATTGTTGGACGCCCTGGGCAACACACCACTTTCGTCTGTCAGGGACGATTGCGTTCCGAGATTTGGTCGCATCCCACTATGCCTAATCCGGTTGCGCGTGGTCCAATCATCGGCCGCTTGGTCCGCCGGCCTCTCTCACCGCCCTCCTGTTCGTGGGGAGATTTTTTTTGCCTGCCGTCTCTTCGTTCCCGAATGCCGGACTACGCTCGAGTCCATCAGTCGATATCCTCCCTGTCACGCTACAATCAGGTGTCTGTTGTGCTTCTCAATTTCATCCATCTCCTGTTCGACGTCCTGGCGAGTGGCAATGCTGTGGCAAGGGTGACGCGGCTCGATGGGTACGGCGTACATCTATGTATGCACGAAACCCATATCGTGGTGCCCTTGTCGTTTCGGAAGCACGTAATAGAGTAGTCGACGCGATCATGTCGGTCTATCAATCTGTTTGGCTAGATACTTGCAAAATAGCAGCAGCGTCAAATCCAATGAAAATACGCTCTCTGCGTGTTAATTTAACATTACATTATTATATAGAGGTAGGCATTTCATAGCATTACTAAACTCCAATTCCCAAACGAACCGCTCACAACCTCTCCCACTCCGCCCGCCCGCAAGAAATCGACCGCCTAAATTCCCCCCATCTCTTCTTCAACCCTTCCCGCAACGACCTCAACTTCGGATTCTTAACCCCATTCCCTTTCTTCTCAATACTGGCGCCGCTCAATGTCGGATCCCCTCCTCCTCCTCCTGGCCCACTGACAACAAATCCAGCGTACTTTGCCTCGTCGCGTTCGTCTTCAATCTTGACTTCCACCAGTCTCCGCCTCTGCATCAACACTTCGCTCCTCTTCTCTCCGTCCGTCTTCGGCTCCTGCAAACTCATCAACCAGTCCACCCTCCCCATGCCCTTCCCCAAACTTCCCACCTCTTCCCCCCATCCCGGTCCCCGCTCTTTCAAGCGACCCTTGCCATCTCGTTGCTCAATCATATGGACAGCCCTCATACTCGGGTTGCTATACGATTTCACCACTCCCCTCCTCTTCTGCTCATCTGCTTTCTGACATTTGCATGGTCTGCCGACCTTGTTCGGACATTTCACCGTAGTTGTGCGGGCAAGAGACGGCGATGACGACCGAGTTTGAAGCGAGGGTATAGTGTTTCGCGATAGACGTGCTGACGGGGACTGAGACGAGGTTGATAGCGCGCTGCTGCATTGTGACTGTAGAGGTGGAGATGTTGATTGGTAGGTCCGAGTGCCGGGTACACAGAGGTACGCAGGATCCTGCGTAGATAGTCAGAGCCAACATCGATTTTGAAGCTCGAAAAACCCCACCTGATTCTCCGAAAGATAGATATACACACAGTCTCCCGGGTGGAAGCTATCAAAGTCCGTCGTGCTCGTCTTCGGTAAACCGTTCATATCGCCGGGGCTGGGGATTCGATGTCGATCGGTCGGTCGGTCGCTGTGGGTGTCGTTGGCAAACTGGCTGAACGGGAGGTCTTGCTCGTCACCAGAACGGATATACACGAAGCGTAAAGCATCGAAGCATGTTGGAGTACGATTGCCGGAACCCTAGAGTATGTTTTGTTTTTTCCACTATCGTTTTTCGTGGAATGATATGATCTCAACAACCTTCGAGACATGGACCGAGCACGCTACCACCTTTAATAGGAAGTGTTCAATGCTCTGCTCAAAGTTAGACTAGCCTTCTGCATAAACCACGGTAGACGCTTCAAGAAACACTCCAGTGCGAACAAAAACTTGATTGCAAACAGGTTATTTTATAAATCTTACTCCAACACCAATGAATGCACAGGTATCTGCAGCTCGGAGAGAGAAAAAACATGGAAGTGAAATATCATGCGCGCATCCATCCACATATTCGTGCATATTAAAAACTCGCGTCTGCTGTCGATAACTTTTTACCAAACGCTATAGGAGAAAAGAACGCCCACCGCCAAATCAAACGCCTACAAGTCCGCCAAGAGGATATACATTGAAGGAGTTAATCGACTCAAACAGCTGGTATTCACGCAACTAACGGCCCGTCCTTTCCCTAGTCAGAGCACGCTTCTTCTTTTGAGTTGCTGCGACATATGTTAGCAAAACAGTTCGAAAACTTCCGCTTGAGGAATTGGCGGAGACATACCTTCATCGTACACCAAGAACTCGTGTAGGCCGTTGCCCGCAGGGACCATGGGCAGGACCGGTACCTTTTGGTCGGTAACAACTTCCAGGAGAGCCGGGCCTTCAGAGCTCAAGAGCCACTTGAGCTTATCTTCCAACTCACTGGGCTTGAGGACGCGCTGTGCCTGAACGCCCATGGCTTCACTGAGCTTGACGAAATCCGCGTTGCGCTGATGTGTGTGCGCAAAGCGGTCTTCGTAAAACAGAGATTGCCATTGGGTGACCATGCCTTGCTCTTCGTTGTTAAGAATGATAATCTTGACACCAAGGTTGAACTCGGCGGCGGTTGACAACTCGGTTAGCGTCATGCTGAACGAGGAATCGCCATCAATGTCAATAACGAGAGCATCCGGCCGTGCGACCTTTGCCCCAATGGCGGCGGGTAGCCCGTAACCCATGGTACCAAGGCCACCTGAGGTGATCATTGTGCGCGGGTACCTCCACCTGTAGTGCTGTGCAGCCCACATTTGATGTTGACCGACACCAGTGGTGATGACGGTCTCATCCTTGATGTTCTCGGTGAGTTTTGAAAGTTTCTCAATCACCGTCTGAGGCTTGATGAGACCGTTCTCTCCCTCGCGCTCAAAGTTCCATGGGAAGCGCGCCTTCCAGTCATTGATTTGTGAGAACCATTCAGGCCTCTCCTTGACTTCTTTGACGAAGGGTAGGAGCATGCCGAGATTTGTCACAACATCCCCCTCTACAGCTTCGGTGGCCTGCACCACCTTGTTTATGTTCTTCGGCATGATCTCAAAATGAATGATTCCACCCCGGCCTTCTGCTGCTGCTGCTCTCGCGGCGGGAGCGAATTTTCCAATGCTCAGAGTGACACGGTCGTCGAAACGAGCACCAAGGGCGATGATGAGGTCAGCCTCCTGCATCGCCATGTTGGCGTAGGCAGAGCCGTGCATACCGAGCATGTGCAGGGATTTATCATCGAGCTCGTCGTATGCGCCCAGGCCCTGAAGGGTCGTGGTCACGGGAATTTGTGCCCTCTCCACAAGTTCCTTCAAAAGCTTCGGGCCCTCGGGCACGCTGACCATACCCTGGCCAGCATAGATGATGGGCTTTTTCGCGATGTTGATCAAATCGGCAGAGCGCCTAAGGGATGACTCGAGTTGTCTCTTGCTCACTTCTTTTGCGGCGAGGGTTGCGGCACTTGGGTGTGTGGGGAGGGAGCTCGCCATGGGAATCGGGCGCGTGAGGGTGCCGCCAGTCACATCTTTGGGTAGGTCGACGAGAACAGGGCCAGGACGTCCGGTGGTCGCAATCTCAAAGGCTTCGTTGATCCTCCGCGGAAGCTCAGAAATATCTTTCACCATGACATTCCACTTTGTGCATGCTCGCGTGATGCCAATTGTGTCGGCTTCTTGGAAAGCGTCGGAGCCAATTGCGCTTGTCACGACCTGTCCACAGAAGACGACCATGGGAGTGCCGTCCATAAGAGCGTCCTGCATGGGTGTGACGACATTGGTGGCGCCAGGGCCAGAAGTAACAATGACCACACCGGGCTTTCCGCTGGCGCGGGCATAACCCTCTGCCATGTGGCCCGCGCCCTGCTCGTGTCTGGGAAGAATAAAGTCAAAGTGCGGTGAATTGTAAATGGCATCGAAGACGGGCAGAATAGCACCTCCGGGGTACCCAACTGAAGCAGGCACATTAGCAATTGGCCTTGTCAACACATCACGCGAAGGAATTGGCATGCAACTACGGGAAAAGCATACAGATGTGCTTCACGCCCTGACGGAGCATCATTTCGTGAAAGATTTCACCGCCCTTTAGACCCACAAACGAATGATCCATCTCGCGTTCTCGCGGCCTCAATGGCTGGGGCGTGTAGTCCTCACGATTGAAGGCAGGCGCAGGACGAGGCCTCTGGTTTGGCGCAACGGTTGCAGAAGCGGCGGTGCTCTGGGGCCTCTTCGCATCTTCTTTGACGAGTTTTGTGGCCGCGGCCTGTGAAGCTTTCCGGTATGGCGAGACAGCGGGTCTGGGTGCCGAGGTGGAAAAACATCGCGAAGTCTTGTTGAGAGCCTGGATGGCTCTGCTTCTTGACTGCATGGTGGAACAGGAATGAAGACAAGAAAAGGAAGGAAGGAAAGAAGGAAGGAAGGGAGTAGAGTGGAGAGGGAAGAGTGGAGTGGAGAGGAGAGGAGTGGGGAATGAATTGGGTGAATGCAGCTCAGTGTGTGAGTAAGAGCGACAATACGACAGTAATAGATAGGCAAAATCCAGAACGAAGAAAGGGCCGATGTCGAAGCGGAGGGTTAGTTTGGTTAGTTAGGGGGGGGCTGTGATTGGGTATGACTGGCCGCATTGTGCCCCGCTCCGAGGTCGGACGCAGACTGACAGAGAGAGAGAGAGAGAAGAGACAGGGAACTCGTCGTGACGACACACGGACAGGGCGAATGTTGGGCAGACAGGCGACAGGTCGACAGGCGACAGGCGGACAGGCGGACAGGCGGAAAGGCAGGCCATAGGCGCATTGGCATACGTATTCATCCACACATACTGTACATGTTGTAATTGTCTAGTAGAGCTCTACTCCCACGCACATGGAGGCATACGCACCCACCCATGTACGCATACAGACGCGCTCAACTCACTACGGGCACACAGGCGGTCGTTGAGCTTGCTCTCCCCAAACCATGTCCCAATGAATCCGTCGCCACACATCCCAGAAGGAGTCCGGAGCGGCCACGGTCGTGCTGCAAGTGGTGATGAGCGACGTCGAGGTTCGTATACGTGATTGCGGTGCGACACACCACTGACGTCTCCAGTGGCCATCCCTCGACGCTCCACCCGAGGCCCGCTAGACAGCGACAGCGACAGCCACAGCGACGACATTGACGAGTACGACTGCCCTGCCATTCCTGTTCTCCGCACATTTACAAAGACTGAATTGCGTGTGTGCCGTGTGTGTGCTAACAGTACTGTGTGACTGCCCAGTCCGCTGGCCGTGAAGACGACAGTGAATGCCCGGCGCGAACGCGTCTTGTCCCCCCTCCGGTCCGAGGCAACCCCACTGTCGCCGCACGATAGCCTGAAGAGCCCCATCGCAAAGGACTTCTCCTTCCTCCAGGACCCGCACGTTTACCATGTCCTCCCAGCCTCGAACATACCTCCCCCCTTTCTCAACGCCGCAAGCAACCCCTCCCTCTCGTCTCCCGTCGACTCCCTGCTGCTGTCTGGCCACTTCCGCCTCGCTGCCATTGCCGCCTCGAGAAACATCGTGACGGCTGCATCCCCGACAGACTATGAGACGCTGCTCCATCTCGTGCATATCCGCCTGGCATGTTTGTGTCTGATATCGGAGCATGCTTTGGCCGCCCAGGAGTCCAAGGCCATGGGCGACCTGAGCAGCACATTCTATCGACACCCCCTTACCAACGCACACCTTGTACCCTGGGACCTTCGGATCCTGGTAGTGCGACTAGCTGCCCTGGGCTACGGGGAACCACGCAAAGGTATCATGGGCTACTACGAACTTGCACGTGAGTGTCGCGAGAATATCCTCCGAGCCGACTCGGAAGATGAGAAAAAGCTCTGGCGGTCCCGACTCCGCGATTGCGGCATTCGGGTCGCCAACGTGCTCGTAGAAATGGGCGATTTGGAAGGCGCAGGCCGTCATCTAGGCACTCTGTCTAAAGGTGCCGAGTCTCGTGAGATCCTGGTCATGGAAGCCCTTGTTTGGCTACGCGTGGGAGACATTCGAGCTGCGAAGCAATGCCTCTCCTCCGTCCCAGAATCAGCTTCGGATGACCTTATTGATGGCTCCTTGGAGGCCTTGATCCAGCTCGCCAACTCTGATTATGCAGCTGCAGCATCTTCCTTTCAAGTCTTGCACGACAAGTTCCCAGATGATGCCATGGTCGCTCAGAACTTGGCTGTATGTTTGCTCTACACCGGACAGATTGCCGCAGCGAAGAATCTACTCGTCGATCTTGTTGCCATGAGCGCCCCCTTCTACTCGTCAGTGTTCAACCTGAGCACCATCTATGAGCTCTGCACCGAGCGGAACCGAGAAAGAAAGATTGCTCTAGCCGAGAAGCTAGCTTCGAGGAAGACAGACGGGGTTGTAGGATGGGAGATTAGTACCGCTGATTTCAAGCTATAAAGCCCTTCAGTAGCCGTAGTGTATTTCCATCTCAATCACTCACGAATAGAATCCATGTCGAATACTCTATTGTTATTAACATTCCAAGCAGGTGGTACTATGCCATCCACACTTGTGAGGTAACATTGATCATTTTTACTCAACAACCATCCCCCAAACCAACATCAAACATTCCCCTCACTCGAAAGCACAAATGCAAACAACCATCTACCCCAACCCGCCCTTCCCCCAAAATGCCATGCAGCCCTAACAACACCCAACTCCAAGCACACACCCATCAAAGTCCACCCACCCGCAACAAATGGAAAAAAAAAAGACAAGCGAGTATAGTCCCAAGGCACGACGGCCCTTCCCAACATGGGCTCCACGAAAGGGAGGGGGGGAGAAATTTGCAAAAAACACCCCATGTAATCTAGGCCATATGTCGAGGAAACGGCACAGGGACGAAAAGTAATTCGATCTTCTTCTCTTCACCCGAGTCTTCCTTCATTTACTACGCCGCTGAACTTTCTGATTCTGATAAAGGGGGGAAATAGAAAAAGGTCGGATTGTGTGTCTGGCAGAGTTGCTCAATGGCAGTTCCGGCCGAGGCTGGCGTGGCGAGTTATTGTGTGATAGCTCGGGCATCGTTCATGTAGGATAGGAAGTATTATTAGCATTGTCTAGGAAGGATCAACGCTCTTTGTTTGTTAGTTAGTTTGTTTGTTTGTTTGTTTGCGCGGTGTTGTGCCGTGATTGCGCTTTGCGTCAGTTGAGCTGTTCCATGTCATCTATCTACGCTGAGAGATGTAATCGCCTCATCCCAAGGCACTCTGCATCCTCACTTCCCACAGTCACAGCTCTTCATCCTCATCCATCTTCGTCTCTATTAGGCTAGAGGAAGGTACATTTCCCTCGGAATTTCCTCGTTCTTTCTGTGATGAAGCTCCCGCTAGTGTGGCTCCGAGACTCTTGCGCAGACCGTCGTCGAAACCGGGCAATGAAGCGCGGTGCTTCTTAAATGGTGAGCCTACGGTGCCTTCTGAGCCAAAATCAGGTATCGATGATTTGGCTGTAGCAGAGGATTCGGCTGGGGTATCGTTGTTGCTGCCAGGCGCTCCCGCGATGGGTGAGCCGGACGCACCACGGTCAAGCGATGCCGCTGCTGGTTGGGCTACAGGTTCGGCGGAGTGCTGGCGTTTGAGCTATTTCAAGTTAGTCTAACACACAACATACATGCTATTAAAACGCTTACCTTGATCTTTCGCACACCTTCTGCAAGCTCGCCTTGCCTTATAGCATCCTCTAGTGAGAGCATCGCTTTACCCTCAGAAGGCTTGTCATCGTCGTTGTCAACATCTTCAACCTTGACTTTGACTTCGTCCTCATCATCTGCATCGCTATCCATGGCGTCTGTGTCTTTTCTCTTCGACTTGGCGTCCTTATCTCGATAGCCGCCAAAGTTCTTGATACCTGTTGTCGCATTCAATGGTTTCAGGTCACTCAGATTAAGTAGCCCAGACTTCCGTCGCGTAGTGACAGGCGACGCTTTTGCTTTGTCAGAGGCCAATATACCCATCTTCCGTAATTGTCCTGGTCTCTGTCAGCTTGACCAAATGAACCAAAGCTGCCATTACTTACGCTCGCCACGATATAGAAAGGTAAAGACAGCATACGGCTTGTCCGGCGGGTCGATTCCTGTCACAGTCTGAGTGCTGATTGACTTTGGGTCCAACGTCTTCGGCTTCGCGAAACTTGTGGTGTGGTCCACGTCCTCGCCGTCCCCACCTCCATTCTGCCCGGTCCCTTCATCATCGTCGTGCGCATCGAATTGTGGTGAGTACTCGCCGCGCTTGATCTCTCCGCTTGCCAGTACTCGGAACAAGGCGACCTTGATTTGTCCCGCTGCCTCGGGCTGGGGTCCCTCATCCTCCGAGTCCGAATCAGACGTAAAGAAGTCTTCGTTCCCAGACAGCGTCTCGACCGGAGCGTCTTTATTGTCTCCATATCGAAGCACGCCATTCCTGTGTATCTTCGTCTCTTCATCGTCGTCGCTTCCTTGCGCCTCCCTCTTTTTCCTCCGCTTCTTCTCCAGTCGCTGCTTTCTCCGCTCTATCGTGGCTGCAACATCTTTACCCTCTAGATCCAGCCCATTGAGCCATCTCTCGAGTCCAACTTCGCGGAACAGAAACTCTCGCTCAGCCAGACCGCCACCCTCAGACTCGGGCACGCTGACCCACCGCGAATTGACCCACGTCTCTTCACCGCGCCTCAATAGAGTCGCTACCTCTTCCTTTGCTCTGCCATCAAAGTATATGTATGCGGCAATAGTCTCGTTTTGCGATGTGGTGAGAGGTTTGTAGGGAGCGATCACGGCGGCGTTAGCCTTGCCCCGCTCGGCAGGAGAGCCAAACGTCGGGACACCGCCTACTATTTTCGGTCGGGGATTAGGATCTTCAGGTGTGGGTTTGGGTGCAGAATAAGGCACGTGGATGCCGGGGGTGAGCAGCGTGATGGAGATGGCAAAGGTCGATTGCTCTGGCTTTGAAGAGCCTGCGGGCGTCTTTGCGGGCGGGACAGGTATATACGACGTGATGCGGTGGGCTCGTGACTGTTTCTGCACTGAATGCTCGGGCAGCGGGCCGTTTGGCGTGTGGATGCTGACCGCGAGGCCCAAGAAGCACGGCATTATGGGCTGCGCTGGGTGTTGAACGCGGAGGTGCTGCGGCCAGGTCGCGGGGAAGGGGCGGGGGGCTTGACCTCTCTATTCGTGCACAATGTCAAAGCCAAACAGAGGACTCGTAAGCTCTGGTGGACTGGTAAGAGACGGCGGGGGTGAAAGTTCTGTTTGGCGGGGCCGAATGAGTGAAGTACGGTGAGGGTCGGAGATCTCGCAGAGCGTGGCACCGTGGGCAAGGTTGGATTCTAATTCCTAAGGCCAGGCCAATCAGGGCCCGAGCACGTGAGTACGCGATAAGTCGACCTACGCCCTTCCAGACAGCACCGTTCTGGGCAGGATTAAATGGCAGGCGAAGACAAGGCAGACGTGATGTGGAGAAGCGGGCGAGAGGTCTCAAGCTCTCTGTTGTCAAGCGAGCGCGGGGGGTTGATTGGTGCTTTGGCTGCATGGAACTGTAAGTCTGCCGTGCGATCGCAACCATCACTTTTCTGCGGGTGTCTATGAGATATATCTGTTTGAGGGTCTAGCACGTTGAAACATTAGTCTCTGCATTGTCTGGCTATCTGAAAATGACTCGGCCGGCCAGGCGGGTGCACGATAGGCGAGACCGACTTGCACAACTGCTCCTATTTCATGTGATCATCAGGGTATCTCAAGCCTAGCATCTATATAAAGGTCAGGAAAAGAATGCCTTCTTCTTCCAAAAGCCGCGGTGGTGGGTGGTTGCATAGGAGGGCGCAATGAAGGTATAATGGCCATGTCATTCTCCATCGAAAGCAAACATATCCTCAGCCCTTGGACGCAGGCGGCGAGCTCGAGCCGCAGCCGTCTCTCCCGGGATCTCCACAGTATTGCTTTCTTTGCTGTCTTCCTTCGTGGGGATTGCATTCTCCAAATCTCCACCATGTTCTGTAGCTGCCGCGGGGATGCCGCGCGGTATGGGCAAGTCTTTCTTGTCGCTTGCACCATCCGTTGCATTCATAGTAGTCGTGTCAACCTCATCGATGTCCATTTTGTCGTCCCCTTCACTGTCCCCAGAGTCAGTGGTTTTTGGTTTGGAAACACCCTTTTTAAGGTGCCTGCGCTCGGCCAACTTCTTCTCGTACTCTTCTTGCTCCCTTTGCCGGGTTGGCGCATTGAATGCATGCTGAAAGGCATCCAAGTTTTCAAACAAGGTTTCATTTTCCCATACTTTGAGAATTGCATTGATATCTTCACGGTATTGCGTCTCAGCCACACGACCCATGACTAGTTGAGTAGGTATTCTCTCGAGATATTCGAACACTTTGCGTTCTGCAAGTTCATTGGCGATCACCGTGCGATACTTGTAACAAAGGCCCGACTCCTTCGATGTTGTTAAGGCGACATCTGAGATAATGCGTAAACCATTGACGAGAATCTGGGGTAGTTGATTGCGCTTGCGAATCTCATTCTCGCCATCTTGTGCATCGAAACGATATTTCGGGTTGGCTTTTGAGAAGAAGAACGGTTGGAAGATGTTTGTCACAAGAAGGTGAACCACTTCATCCATCCCTTTGCCGACATGATCAACTGCGAACACTGAGAAGGCAGCGATTTCGTCGTACAAAACACTACTTGGTGGTATTGAGGCAAGCAACCAGACCAAGAGAGCACGAGACCGTGGGCTCAACAATCCATAGCCCAGATCAATACGTCCAGGATAATTCTCGCCAAGCGGGATCGTGATTCGTGTCGGCCGTTCCTCATCCTCATCATCGGATTCGGACCGCTCCGGTCCTGGACCAAGATCGCACAAATCGCTCGCAAACTCATCAGGAAGAGTTTCTTTGGGACCCTTCCAGTCTGGTTGACGATGGAAGATATCAGGTCTTGTAGATGAATTGATGATTTCGTGCAGGCGCCATCTGTAGTACCGATTTAGCGGATGATTCTGGTCGAAGAGCCAGGCAAAGCGCTCCTCCTCTTGTATATGTGGATCCTGCATCAAGGCTGCCTCAAACTCGATACCACCCTCGATGACGCCTTCAATGGTTCGATGTATGAGCCTGATCGTTTCTGAATCAGGTGGCGCACTGGCAGTAACGAGTAATCGTTTGTTTATGGCTTCTTCGCGTTGCCCAATCCTGTTGTTTCCTCCAAGCTCTGGTGGGGGAGCATAACCTTTAGAAACCTCCACTTCCTGTAAAGTCGCCCCGAAGGGGACCTCCTGTTGTTTCGTACTAATGCTCTGTCCACCAAGATACCGATCCAGATGTAAATAGTACCCTTGCCCCAGGTAGCGCTTGTCGTTCATTTTGTTCATCGCATCGTCTAGATCTCTGGCATTTGCGTCCTTATCGAAGATGATCTTCATCGTACCGGAGGGTCGTGATGCTCGGGACGGGCTAGAGGGACGGGAAGGAGGGAGTTTCTCCACTTTCGTAACTTTCAATGATGGGAAAGCAGAGAAAAGATTCTCTATGCGGCGTGGATCGATAGCGGGAGGCAAATTCGAAGCCTTTGCAACAACAGAGCCATACACATTCTCGTCTCTACGTCCTCCGAGAGCTGCTGGACCCCGCGGCACAGCGCTTCCAAATCGCGGCGTTTGTCCTACGAACCCTCCAGTTCCTCCTACTCCTCCAGGTCTTGCGAAGCCAACACCAGGCTCGGGCGCCAAAGTGCCTGGTCCGCTCTTCATCGACTTGGGTCTTCCGGTGAAATGCCTCTTTGCGCCTGTTGGCACAAAGACGTCGTGATCCGGATCGTGGTCTTTCTCCGACTCTCCAAATATACCAGCGTCGTCGCCGTGCTCGTCAATGAGATCCGCCATGACCTTGTCCAACGCATTCTTCTCTTCACGCGCCTTCGCATCCTCTTCTGCTTTCGTTTTTGAGCCCGCTTGGGTCTTGTTGAGGGATATTCGAAACGCCATGCTTGTTTTCTTCTGTACTTAAATTGATAACCACCGTAGAATTGTACCCGGTCGGCCGGGCAAGTTGAAGCAAGAGCTTAAGTTGTTTAAAGTTGACGAGCGCAAAGAGCCCAAGCATTAGTTAGCCGCGCTAGCGCCGATCCTAAGCGCGCGAGTATCGCTGAGCTTGAGAGATCCAAAGGCGCCTCGAACCTTAACCCCGCATTCCACCCTCTACCGCAATGGCTTCAGCACAGGATGTACAAACGTTGCTCCGTTTTTTGTCACAGGATGCTAAAGTGCCACTTGCGCAAGCAATGGGAAAGGTCAAAGACCTACAGAGCTCCAGATTGATCACGTGAGAGCAAGTCACTTTCGCGTGTCACGCTCACTAACGCGACTAGATCATCCGAAATTGCCAAAGCGGAGTTTGATAGCCTCACTATATTGTTTGGAGATGATAAACTGGCCAGGCAAGTTCTCAATGCCGCGAAACGAGTGACGAAAAAGCGGACCTCGAGCGACACATCAACAGCTACAGCACCAGAACCTCCAGGGAAGAAGCCAAAGCCTTCGTACGGAATAATACTAGATCCGGTGACCTATGAAGCATCTCTGTCTCTACCGGAAGTGTATTTGGATGCGGACGAGCTGAAGGGGACGGTAGTCTATACAAACCGTGCGCCCGTTGTGCTGGCATTCGCCGTTGCACTCTTGAAATATACCATGCCAGAACAGCCATTATCAAGCAGATTGAGTCTTGCACAGGCAGTCTGTAGCGCCAATAGTCAGAGCAAAGCAAAATCCATTGGTATACAGCGTGGAATGACTGCTGACGAACAAGGCTGGGGCGAAGGGCAGCCTCAAGTCCGAGTGATGGGTCGAGATATCAGAGTCATGAAGCGCTGGGGATACGAATGGAAAGAAAGCGAACCAATAGCATCTACTCAAGAAACCTTGTTCGATACAGAGGAAACCCAAGTGCCTAGAGACGAGCCGCGAACCTCTCGAGTGGATACGGATGAAACAGTTCTAGCGGACACTCAAGCAACTCTCGTATATGAAGAAGAACCAGCCCTATGGGGCGTCGACCTAGAAGCTCTCAAACGGTCAAATGGTCCAGTGACTATCGGTGACAGAAAAGAGTCAGCCTCTGATCTACCCATATACAAGCCAGAGGGCACGAGGGCCTACTTAAAGAATGCTTTCGAATCAAAGAATGCCACAGGTGGGCGACCAATTTCTGGCAAGAAAGCCATGGCAGTGAAAGAACAGAATCTGGCCATGCTACTCCGTGCTTTGGACCTTCTATACGAATCCTGGGCCTGCATCTTAAGCAAAGACGAGCTAGACAACAAAGCTTGGAGCTGGTACGTGGATGTGCGGCCTGAGGTCAAGGCAGGTGTAGCAGGATGGGGTGGCAAGGGCGAGGTTGCACTTTCGAAAGTGCTCGACCTTAGGCGACCAGCTGGGTATAAACAGAGCTCAATTGCTAGGTGGACGTCTACTTCACAGAAATAGACACGAGGAAATCCGGACTATAGAGTCTAAAGTCTAGCTTCCGCCTGGGCTCCAACGATGCAAAGCCTCAAGGCTCGTACAAATCTCGACTTGTCCCTCAAAGTCTGAGTCCCCATCACACTCTACAGCCTCCAATTTAGCCGAGGAGTCTTCCAGCTTCCTTCCTCGATCCACCAACACAGAATGCCATCCGGCTGCTTTAGCCCCTACGTAATCCTTCCTAAATTCATCGCCGACATACAGTTTCTCGTATCCATCGACACCCTGTTCATCCACTTGATCACGGCTGCCTGCAAGCATCTCTCTCAGCATGCCCTCCGCGGCCTCAAAAATTCTTCTATCTGGTTTCTCAAAACCCACATCATACGAGAGAACAACAAAATCGACGTCGTCCCTGATTGTGGGTTCTGTGCTGTTTTTGATTGAGCTGCCAAAGCGTCGAGAGCCAACGTTCAGGCCCATAGATTGTAGCACAGAAGGTACGCGATCGTCCGAGTTGGTGATAATACCGACAATTGTTTTATCCCATTGCCATACAGGCATGATGGACTTCTGCAGTGCCGGGTTTTTGAGCATGCGAAAGAAAGGGAGGACGTCTGGGAAAACGTCATACCCTTCTTTCGTCGAGTAACGGGTCAGAAGTTCAGATACCAGAGGCTCGGGGACTTCCTGTGAAGACTTCAAGAAAGGTTTCATTGTGTTTCTAATTACCTTCATGTACATTAAGCGTCTAGAGCGAACAAGTATGCAGAGGGAAACTCATACGTTTGCCCACCATTTCTCGGCCCCCAGCCCCGTGACTTTGCCGTAATTAGGACTCTGCGCAGCTTCGTATTTGAATGCATGAGCGAAAGCTTCTCTTACTGGCGTATAGTCATCAGGCTGGAGCTCATGCTCTGGCTTGTCGACACAGCGGATCCCGTGACGTAGTGCTGCTTTTCCATATGCCTGTGGAATTGGCACATTAGGCTGGAACAGTGTACCAAATGCATCGAAAGCAAGTAACAGATTCTTTTTCCGTGACAACGACCGTGTGGACGACATGACGGATATTCAGAATGTCGGACTTTGGCGAAGTACAAGTGGTCGGTTTTGAAAGGGGGTCCTGATCTCCATGGTGGCCCGAGCGTAGCTCGCACCTCACACCTCGTCGGGCCACATTTCGAGTATCTCTAGTCTCCACGCTCACTTGCAGTCACTCGTTCAGCGATACACCAGTCAAGATGGCACCCAAAGCGACGAAAGACAAATATTCGGTTCTCCTCCCCACCTACAACGAGCGTCGTAATCTGCCTATAATAACCTGGCTGCTCAACAAGACCTTCACCGAGAAGTACGTTTACCCCCGTTCCCCACACCCCATAAAGAATATACGTGTTCTAACGCAACGACTCCAGTAATCTAGACTGGGAACTCATCATCGTTGACGATGGTTCCCCCGACGGTACCCAAGAAGTAGCTGCCCAGCTCCAAAAAGTGTACACCCCCGAGCGTATCCAGATCCGCGCGCGCGCTGGCAAACTCGGTCTCGGTACTGCCTATGTCCACGGTCTTCAATTTGCAACGGGAAATTTTGTCATTATCATGGATGCCGATTTCTCGCACCACCCCAAGTTCATCGCCGAAATGGTTAAGGTACAAAAGACCAAGAACTACGACATCGTGACAGGCACACGATATGCTGGTAATGGCGGGGTATATGGCTGGGACCTAAAGAGGAAGTTTGTGTCGAGGGGCGCCAATTTGTTCGCGGACACAGTGCTTAGGCCTGGTGTGAGCGACTTGACGGGTAGCTTTAGGCTGTACAAGAAGGCGGTATTAGAAAAGGTAATGAGGAGCACGGAGAGCAAGGGTTACACATTTCAGATGGAGATGATGGTGCGGGCTAAAGGTATGGGGTGCACGGTTGCGGAGGTGCCAATTAGCTTTGTTGATCGTCTATATGGCGAGAGCAAGTTAGGTGGCGATGAGATTGTGGAATACGCGAAGGGTGTACTGAATTTGTGGTTGAAGGTTTGAGCGATCAGGCTTGCATGGCGTCGGCGTTGGGGGGAAATAAGGAATTGGGCTGAGTGACCTCGATCGTATTATCTGGAAGACTTGTTGAAAGTAGTGCGGTATTCTGATCTTTGATCCCACTTTGTTGACAACTGTAGTAGTCTATCTTCTCCACCTGCTTAAAGGTATCCCGGCCCTTTGAAGATAACTTTTCAGCAACGGTGGTGGACCTCGGTCGCATTTCCTACCATAACCATGCTTACCACGAAAGTGGACTGAGGTAGGATGAGCGATGGATGCAGGATTGGCGTTAGCTATATACTTTAGGAGTAGATAAACAATTACCTATCACCACCGACCAACGATTACATATATAGAGCTCGAATAAACAAAGCGTGCCGTTTATGCTAAAGAGATAGCTTGGCCCATCACGCAAAAAATCCAGCCCGCAAAGGCTACTTAGCAGTTTTGGTAGGTCATAGTAGCTATAGTGATATCTTAGTAGCTTGTCACCTTGTGTAGGTTTACTCTAATATTTTCTATTATAATCTTAGATCATAATGTATAGGATAAAGGTCAGTTTTAGAATATGGAATTGAGAATCTTTTACATAGTAGATTAAGCTTAGTATGATCCTTAGACTTTTCTTAATTTCTAGCAAATAGTAGGCGTTGCGCGATGAAGAGATAGCCCTTCTCTTCCAAAGCGGAGTTCGGGGTAACTAGTCTCCGAACTGGATCCTTATATACTCAATACATAACGCGCACAAACTTTGTAACGCGACTCGGTACATTTATAGCTCCGTCAACAGGCTTCATTAGTGAACAAGAACCAGAGCAGTTGGCGTAAAACCAAGCTGCTTGTGATAATCCCTGGAATATTGGGGACATTTATAAGAATTGCGGATCTTTCCCCCACTTAACACATCATGATTCGCCAAAATACAGATAAGTATCATTAATCACATATGTATGTACATGTATCCACTTCTTCAAGTCCTTCTAGACCCAGGAAGCAAATCAGAGTAGGCGCTTACTACTCGTTTGCTTACGTACCTTTCCTAACTTACACAATACCTCAGTACATATTTAAACACGCGTTTTCCCTCGTCGTTCTGAATTCGTATATCATTGCTTGCTATCTGCTCCATATTCTCTACACAACTGTCTCGCTTTCTAGAGCTCTTTACGAAAGTCAGGTTCTGACACCTTTTTTGCTTACTTCACCGACTTTGCCCCTCACCCCGAATTCATTCTTTAACAATGCCTACCGTTGCCATTCATCCGGGTGAGATTATCTTCGTTACTGGTGTCAACGGGCTCATCGGCTCGCACATTGCCGATCAGCTACTCAAGAGAGGATACAACGTCCGTGGCGCTGTGCGTGATGTCGAGAAATCGAAGTGGCTGAAGGACTACTTCGACGGCAAGTACAAAGATACCAATTTTGATCTCGCCGCTGTTGCCGATATCTCAGTCGAAGGCTGCTACGATGAAGCTGTCAAAGGTTAGTGGCATTGTCTCATATACCCACGCTACGAAATGTAATTGACACATCTTACTATTTCGTTCAGGCGTCTCGGGATTTGTCCACGTTGCTTCCCCTCTGATGGGCGAAAGCCCTGACATAATTATTCCCAAAGCCATCAACGCAGGTCTAAACGCGCTCAAGGCAGCCGCGAAGAATCCGAGCATCAAGCGGGTGGTCTACACTTCTTCATCTGTAGCCGTCACTTTCCCCATGCACAATGGCGAAGAAAAGATCATTGACCAGAACACTTACAACGAGGTTGGTATCGCACAGGGATGGAATCCACCGGCGGATGGTTCGGAAGTTGTGAAAGGACTTCTCACGTACGCAGCACTCAAGACCGAGTCGGAGAGAGCGTGTTGGAAGTGGATTAATGAGAACAAGCCCAGCTTTGTATTCAACACCATTGTAGGTCTTGACCGAATCTTGTTCAAAGCAGCGAACTAAACTGTGAACAGTGTCCCAACATAAATCAAAGCAAAGTTCTTGTACCTGAGTACCAGGGGACACCATCTACGATTGGTTGGTCCAAGGCTGTCGTGAGTGATGGCAGCCCTCAAAATAAACATGAAGCGTTCGCTGAATTTTTTCTAGTTTACTGGCGGTCCTGAATTGAATATCTTGAGCAAAGTCTTGGGCCCGCGTAAGTCGATATATTTTGCCTATCGTCCAAACAGCACATTACTAATTGTACACAGAATGGTTCATCTCCACCGAAGACTGCGCACTCCTCCATATCTCTGCACTCATCCACTCAGAGGTCAAGAACGAGCGTATCTTCGGATTCGCTGAACATTGGAGCATCAACAAGGTTCTCGCCATATACCGCAAGGCGTACCCAGACCGGACGTTCCCAGAGGATATCCCGGGCGAAGTTACCGATTCGACCAAGGTTCCGAGGGAGCGTCCGGAGGAGATACTCAAGTGGGTCAAGAATGGGGAGGGGTGGGATAGTCTTGAGAAGTCTGTTAAGGAGATGGCTTCTCAGTTCGTCTAAAATCATCGGTTCGTTGGGGAGATGAATGGTCGAATGTGCAGATTGTTAGTTGGTATTGGAGCATGTATTCATTCGTGATATACATAGCCAGGGAACGTGGTATCGAGCAATTTGAAGCCATATATATATATGCCCAAAATTGGCTAACTTGATCAATGAATAGACAAGTATCTCGTGCTTATTTGACAGCTTTTAGAGTTTGTCAGATACGAGACTATGCAATACCGTACTTCTAAATCTCACCCTGAAGATCCTAGCTTCTGATGTAATACTTCGGACTCATTGCGACAAATGCTCTCCTCCCTACAATGTCTACAGTAAAGATTTGCTATCCCAGCATTACCGCAATTTCCTGAAATGGAGTTTTAGATCCCAAGTATTGCGCAAAGTTGTTTTCCATATCGAGCGACGTTCACCAACCAATAAACGTAGGAATGAGATGCCATGTAGAGCCAGCAACTCCGTGTTGCGAGCACGAAGACTTGAACGATATATCATTCTTCATTAGCAGAAGGAGCCGTAACTCCCATCCAAAGTCTTGATTCCAGAGAGAGAGAGAGAAACGCGACGTATTCAGCGGAAATGACGGTCTTGCATCTGTGTCCGTTTCGGCTACGTAGTTGCGTAGGTACATTTTGACAAGGCGCCACCACTGTGGAAAAGACAAAACACAAGCGAAAACCACGCGTAAAAAGCCATGTGATTTCATGATTTGGGAGAAGAAGAAAAAACCAGCTTCCCTGCATTCGTGCACTGTGGTGGTTTGAAAGTACCGGGTGGCGGGGTTCAAGCTATTCGATGGTGCCGACTGCGTGGTACAAAGAGGGGCTATCAAGAACAATACAAATACAAAGTATACAGCCTGAGCGTTGATCACCTCTATGCAAGTTTACAAGATGAGGATACCATGCGCTACGGCAAGGAGCTTGAGTGGCCTTCATTTCGATGATGTAAGTGATGAGAGTATTTGCGTAGTCTTACTACTTGCTGCTAAAATACTACGTAGTACTCCGTACAGTAAGCCTGACACGTACAAAACCATCGCTAGAAACCGAAGCTGCTTGCTCGTATATAAAGTATATAGAGACGACGTAAATCATTCCAATATTGTAACCAATGAAGTATCCCAAGGAACCAATGAGTAATGCCGCCCCTTGAATGTACATCAATGTCAATAGTTGATGGTTGTAGTGAAGTGCAATCAGCTACTATTGTGGCACTAGGACTCTTAGCCTGCAAGCTTCCAATGATTCCACATCTGCCAATAGACTATCCCGCCACCAAGTAACTGCTCTTGCGCAACAAAGAGCGAGCGCCTGTAATTTTTGCGTCAAAGGTTTCGACCATGCGTCTTTACTATGCGAATAGACTAGTTAGTGATGGGAATATGAAATTACTCCGTACTTTGTTATTCCTTTTACGATACGGAATAGAATAATGACCCTTGTTCAAACGTTTGAAGCTACATTGCTAAGTAATTTCTATGGATTGCAAGCTAATTAATGAACCAACTAGCAGAGATCTTCTCTCATACAATATAAGCAAAGATATGCCGACGGCTATCTATGGACCCTAATCTCGGTTCATACATATTGTACTAAATTCCAGCCCTGATCCTAGCGCCACTTCACTGATTGCTGTCAATGATTTCCATCCTGGCCTGGCCTGCTACTGGACCTGGACGGTTTACTGTAGTATAGTTAGCTGATGGTGAATGTATAAGCACGCTTTCATACGGTCAAGAAAATCAATATTAAAGCATAGTTTAGCGGCTTTTGCTGATTTCTATTGCAACACAGGCCACTCAAAGGCAATGCTTTGTTTCGTATGTGCAATTTCGAGTTTTTTCTTCAAAGGCCCTGCCATCATCTATCGTGTCGCGACATAGCTAGCCGTGAATATCGAGGAAGAGCGTGCTCCGGTCATGGACCTAGCGACTGCTAGTTCTATGTAATAATCCTTGGAAAAGAGTCATGCTTCTTGGTGAGCCTCTTTTGCAATGGCGCGTGGCAACAGAAGTGACAAAGCATTATACATATACGAGTCAGCCAAGAGACCAACAAAGGCGGACTGTTGTAGCGTTGGCGTTGGCGAACATTGAAGTCTCGATGAAGGATATGGTTAGGCACTTGGGGTCGCTAGATGGAAATCGTCTTTACGCCAGCCACGAGTCTACGGAGTAGAGTGGGCGTGATCTCAAATGGATTCTGTAGTGACTTCTAGAATCGTTGCTCTTGGTGCCTTGGTCGACACTTGCAGTGGAAACCCCCTAATGTTTAGCTCGCACGATGATTGATTTCGTAATCGAAACGCAATTCACAGTGACGGTGGATCAGCGTTTCAGGCATCCTCATTTCCAGACACCCCATAGGTCTGAATTGTGCTGCCTTGAACAACGGCGAAACATCGATATCATTGAATTCATAAAACGCTAGTGGCCGGTGTGCCGGTGGAGCAGTGTGACTCGTAAGGGAGAAACACGTACGAGACACCTATGTACGCTTCTCCGAGTAACGATGCTGTTCTGCCCATCAGCTGTGGCGACGGACAATCTTTTATGAGCCCAAGCGAAGATTGCTCAAGGCAAGCCGTAGACTAGATAGATGACGGAAATTCACAAGTGAAATAAAACTGCCTGATGGGGAGGCGCCTAAGGTAGGTTGTTCCGTCGGGACACTGCAATTCCGCCCGTAGGGAGGGGACAAGGGGTGCGACGAACTGCATCCCCCGCCCACTCTCCAAACACACAAACGGAACGGAAAGGAGAAACGTCTCGCAGAGCATCCTCAACGAAGCCGTTATACGGAGTACGTTTTTATGTGATAGGCTGCAGTGTCGCAAAGGTAGGTTAGACGAGTGTTTGGTCACCTCGTGCTTCCATTGCAGGGAAGCTACCCCGGAATTGTTCAAAACTACCGGCGGTATCTCATGTACAACAAAGCCGTTGTAGATTGCACGGGTATGCGGGCATATTGTGGTGGCGCGGATGTTGTGGGCGAGTAGGCGGGAAAATAGATGAAAGAATATGGGGTACAGATGATTCGAGAAGCCCTCCCGCTGACCTTCCATGCAGCATTAATTGCGAGTATTAAGAATTAATGCCTGACTTGCAAAATAGAAAGAATGGATAGCGAGAGAGAGAGAGAGAGAGCAAGAAAAAAAGAAAGAAAGAAAGGAGAGAGACAAGGAGGACATGCAGGTGGCTGACTGGGCTATGTCGCAGTGGCACTGTGGAGACACACTCAGCCGGCTGAGGTGATTGTGCCGAAGACAAAGGCGAGGCCGATAGCACCAGGTCAGATTCCAACAGTTTGAGGCACAAGAGTGGAGCACTTGGAGATGCGCGGGAATGCAACAGAATTCCCCTGACTACGACAGAAACCGAATGTGAAACCCAAGGGTTGACGCAAGCAGTTGTTGGATGTCCAACGGAATTGAGGACTGTAAAGGCAGAACAACAATCAGCGTGACGGTCATGGTCTGATGCATCCATTATCTAGTCCTGTACGGATAGTATCTAGGCACATAATTTTGTATACGGAGTAGACAGACTTCGTTTAGATACGAGAGCAACAAGGCCCGGCGATCCAGGGATGACGACGCACGGTCCCATCGGGGTAAAAGGTCGTCGTTTCTAAATTAGATTAGGCTACCACGGATCGGGAAAGCGCAACCAGGCCCCTGTAATTGCCGCCTAACATAAAGGACAGCTGTCCTCACCCACCCTCACGAATATCATCTCCTTCAGCTCCTCCCTCCAGATGCGCTCGCTTTACCTTACTATCCCAACACAGGCACAGGCACAGGCACAGGCATCGACAACGTAACACACCCAGGGAATGGACGCATCTTTTACCCCGCCTCTTAATCACACAAACGCTTCTACCATGACTTCATCTTCATCATCATCATCATCCTCATCATCATTACAAATGACCTCACCCACTGTCGACCTTTTATCCACCACCACCACAATCAAAATGGAGGACCTCCAAGTCC
Source organism: Helminthosporium solani (assembly GCA_022560085.1). Lineage (NCBI taxonomy): Eukaryota > Fungi > Ascomycota > Dothideomycetes > Pleosporales > Massarinaceae > Helminthosporium > Helminthosporium solani. Next base: position 34,124 of record JAFISD010000182.1, read on the forward strand.
CTTTCCCCGCCACGGAAACCTCAACACCACCTCCTTCAACCTCATCACCGTCGCCAGCCACCGACGCCAAGGCGGTGAAGAAGCGAAAGTCGTGGGGCCAGGTGCTTCCAGAACCAAAGACCAGCCTGCCCCCCCGCAAGCGTGCCAAGACTGAGGACGAGAAGGAACAGCGGCGCATCGAGCGTGTCAAGCGAAATCGTCTGGCCGCCCATAATTCGCGCGAACGTAAGCGACAAGAGTACGACATGATCCAGGCCGAGAAGGACAAGCTCGAGGCCGACCTTGTCGCCGCCCAACAGACGATCGCTCGCCAGAACGCAGAGCTTCAAGCCTATCGCAAGAAGTTCCCTGGCGAGGTCCCCGTGAGCTTTGACATTAGCACACCAGACTCTGACGTCGACTCGCTCCTCGCAGACACTATCGACCCCTCCCACACCACATCCTCATCCTTTCCCAGTCCGGTCTCATTGGCCATGGACTGCATGGATTCGCCCCGCGATTCCTCCTGCCAACCAGATACGCCTGGCCTGGAGGCCACCCCTGAACTCGACCAGACACGATATCCTGCCGCGATATTGTGCGACCTGCAGTGTCGGTCGATTTCACGGGCCTCCCTTCAGGCGATCTGGGCCTTCCTTTCTCTCTTCAACCTCACACTACCTACGACTGTGAAAAGCCTCTCGAGTCTCTTTTCGACTTCGACCAGTTCCCCGACACCGACGACGGGTGCTCACTGGAGCCCATTTCATGCCTGGTGGACGATAATGTCTTCCTCTCCTCAAGCCTCTTCGGACACAATGATCCCAGCTTTGGCCCTTCTGACCCTTTTGATGCAAAGTTCTTCGACTTGCAGACAGCCCCTGGCGCAACTCACGTTAGCGACGGGGCTCTCGCAGCGTAGGACTGGCAGCGAACAGGTCGCTCGGTCATTAAAGGGAGCACAGTGGATGGAGAGCTCGACGAGACAACGACGTTTACGATCACTAAGGCTAAGACAACATGGCGGTGCACGAAAAAGGACTTTAACTTTGAGGAGAGGGACCAACAGGGCACTGGGGCGGGGGATACATGTTTGATTACTGTAGCAATTGAGCGATCAATCATTGCAGTGAATTGGGATGAACTGGATACAGCGCCTTGTTCCAGGTGGACAGGAGGAAGGAGTACCAAGAGCTGGTGCCTCTCATATGTAACCAATAAACCACTCTTCACACATAATTTGCCTCGCACATCGTTCCGCTGCTGTGATGCCAGTACCCCTCTCGGACTCCGCTCACCAAATTTGCCCAATGCAGCCACATTTTTACACTCGGCTTCTGGGCGTATCAGCTTATTGTGCGGCTTCGCTTACCCGTCCCTCTCTCGCTCTCGCTCTCTCTGCACGTCTCAGCCTCAGCGTATATACATCAGCACTTGTGCAATCAGCGCATGCATATTACCCGTCTTGCGCACGAGAATCCAAAACCATCACACCACATACCACAGCACGCTAGAATACAGCACACTATAATAAAGCGGACATACCAAGACTTTGCCAAAATAACTCTACCAACTAGTCCAACACCCCACAATAACAAATCATAAACATTCCATTAACTAGCTACATTCCTACAGAGACAAAGACCCCACCAAACCCAGCCAATCGGTCCGACCTTCATTCAAGCACCGGACCTCATGTACTCCAACCCCATGCAGTTGCTAATCCGAGCAGTTTCGCTTCGGCTTACAAACTTACGAGCCCTTGGTGGCTTGGTCGACGACTGGAGGCTTGTTGGAGTCGTTGGACGAGGCCCCTTGGCCTGTTCCGAGGCCTGCGGAGCCTCCGCCTGAGGCGTTGAGGCCGGGGAGTGCTGCATGATGTCAGTGACGCGAAGCACGTATTGTATCTACATGTGCGGGCAAGGGCGGGAAAGGGATGCGTGTAGATACTGGGTGTTTTTCTTTGGGGATGTAGATTGGAGGGAGGAAGAGAGATAGCGCGTACCTTCGCCTTTTTCGACTTCTGGGAGGGGAGCTACTTTTTGCGTGTGCTTGAGGGTGTCCTTGGGAGTGTTGGTATTAGTGGATTCGATATATGTCTACCTGAACAGGTGGAAAAGATCAATCATCATGCACAAGTACGTACATCGCCGCCAGCGCCGTGGATGACGTTGTTTCCCTCAATGGGGCCGTTGTCTGACGAACCGTCTCCGTTGCGAGGCATTGTGGTGAATTGGAATCTAGTTGAAGTGGTGTAGACGTTTTTGAAATATGAGGTAGATGGAGCAGGCTTGTTGTTGCTGTTGTAGTGGGTAGTTTCGACCTTTGTCTCTGCTTGTGGTGCCTTTTTTATAAGAGCTTCAAGAGGCTCTTTGGGCGATTGACGTCATTCTGACGATGGGGGGGTTCGATGACCCACATGGTCCTTCGAGATCGTAGGTAGTTTTGCCCAAGAGGAGCAATGGATGAGTATCGTGAAAGGTGTTTGAGCTTTCTTGGGACTTGGAGTGTGGTTGGGGTGGGGGTCGTCGTGTCATGTGAGCGAGGACCATGATCAGTAAAGTGGGTGGAATAGCTAACAGCAAGCTTTTATGTGCAGTACTATTGGGCTTCTGCTATCTACTTAGGTAGTCAGGTTCCATTTAAGGATCAATCATCATATATTCGGTTTACACGGGCTAGCATCATTTGCTTGCTGTCCAGGTAAAGGTAGCAAATATCATGAATTCTACGAGTTAGGTATTCGAATCTTCCCAAACCCTCAAGAGGATAAAAATTATGAGGTGATTAACACTTCTCAGCTTTCTAAAATTTTCTAGTGCAAGTCACCGTGCATACTTTGCACTATTTAACCATCCACAAAAAGTTCCCATTGTGTGTAGAAAATAAAATCCATTCCTCTCGTCCGTGTGCTCGAGTTGCGCCATTCTGCCCAATGCTAATCATACATTTTGTTCGTGTTCTAAAACTGGGTGAGAGAAAAGTAAGAGCCATTCGCCGGATATGCACCAGGCGTGCGATGGAAGACTATGAGGGCAACCCCAGCGCAGAGATGTTCGCAGACGGTTGTCGGCCTTCGATCAGCTCGGAAAGGGTCAGTCCAGTGCCCGGAGCTTGTGAAATCCCCCAAGCGCCATGTCCAGCTGCAAGATAGACGCCTCCTTCACCTGGTTTGTGTGTTTTGATGCCGCCGAGCTGCTCGTCTGAGATACGACACAGTAATGGTCGGCCACTAGCTGCCACGGGGCGGAAACACTGCGTTGAAAGTCAGCTAAGACTTGTTGCTGTTAGAGGAGAGGTACCTACCAGCGCTTCCCTCTTCACATCCAGCTCCTTCCCCTCAACGGCCCCTATCATCTCGGCCGCACACTGCTTCATCTTCTCGATAGACTTGGGATCTACCTTCACATCTGTGGCTGTTTCGGGAAGCGGAATCATGGTAGTGTTCAGACCGGCCAGATATAGCTCTCCTCCTATTCTCGAGAACCATTCTGGCGAGAAGCCTAGCGTGTCTGTTGCAAAAACCGCATGGCAGGTTTCCTTGTCCTCTTCGTCTAGATTGTAGTGGTGGTTTCGCACGAGAAGCGAATGGCCAGCCAAATACGAGACTGGTATCCGTGCTCGTGATTTGGGGAAGAGTGTTTCGAAGACACGCGGTGTCCACGCTCCGGCTGTGATGGCTAGGTGGGTGCAGGGCACTGTTTGATGTTAGCATTCAGCTACAGGTGGTACAGTGGGACGACCTACACTCTCGTTCAGCACCGTCCTCGCTTATGCGAACGCCATTAAGCAACCCATTCTCATTTGCTGATACCGAGATCGCTCTTGTAGGATAGTGTATCTTCACCCCTCTCTCCTTACACCTCTCGAGTAGCCACCAGCAGAATCGTAAAGGATCACTACAATCGAGTCAGTTTGCATCCAGAATAAAAATGTTTGATGGTAAGAGACTCACATTTGTGCAACGGCACCCTCAGCGCTTATCGCCTCCAAACTCTCCTCTCCCGCATCTTTCAACCACGACGGGCCTATCCCCGCTCCAGCCTTGCCATCCTTGGATGCAACCTGCGCCCTGCTCGTCCCATCTTCCAGCCAATCCTCCCCGCTCCCACCAACGGCTGCCTCACTATCTTGTATCTGGCTCAGTGAGATGCCAGTACTAGGACTATGCCCCCATGTTGCACGACCATTGTGTGCAGACGCCAGTTCTCTGTGCAGCTTGAAGGAAAGCGCCCCGAGTGAGGCATTGGAAGGTGCGAACCCTATTATATAATTAGCCTTTGCATTGATGAACAGGTAGAGTGCCGAAGATTCTACAATCAGCAGCTAAGAAGCCTCCTGCGAACCCTGATGCGCAATGGAGCAGCTGGGAGCTCGAGTCCAGCAAATGTATACGGTCAGCCTGCGTGTTGCCAGTCTCGGTCAAATAGTACGCCGTCGACAACCCGATGATCCCAGCTCCCACAATCACAATGTTTTCACTCGCATTTTCGTCTGTCGTTTCCATTGTGTCTTTCGTTTTCTATCGTGTATTCTCGTTCCGTGTCTTGTCGTATAGTGTCAAGGCGTCCGGTCGCAGACCAGTTGACCGGAAAGAGGGGCAGAGAGAGAGAGGGAGAGAGAGAGAGGGAGAGAGAGAGAGAGAAAGGTCTCGCAACAGTAAAGGCAGCTGTACATGGATATACTTTTGTGCCCATCTTTGCGTTACCAGAAAGGCAGTCGCAGAGTGATCGTACGAGTACTCCCCATGATCTGGTGGTGTTGACGTCGGAACATCGGAATTGGTTGGTGAAGGTGGGGCCGCGTGACTCTAGAATGGCCTGATGTCTGGCAGATGCTGCACAAATGAGCCGAGTGCGACTCTGCAATCGGTTTGCAACTATTATTTCTTTCTTTAATGGGGAGCCTGTGACACGGCTTTGGATTGTCTGCATTGTGTGCAACTAGTTACATGTACGTGTCAGAAGTATTTACCAGAGCCTTCTGCAATTTGCTTCTTCCTTCTGTAACTACATGTTGCAAAGCACTAGTATGTACGGTGCTACGGTGCTACGGTTTGTTATACTCCGTAGTCTTTTCTAAACCATCGCTTGTGGGAATTCAGGCTATTTCTCTACTGGCCTGGTTAATTAATGGGTTTCTTGGGCGTCGTATCGGTAGGCTATATGTACAGGACTAGGGTTTACAGGAAATATCTGAGAGGGGTTTGAATGAATTAAGAGGTGGAGAGGACGGGAGAAGCACAGCAGGAGTAGAGGAAGAAGAGGGAGAGGGAAAACGGGAGCCAAATACATGTGTTGAACTTCTTGTGTGCAATTGACCATTGTGAGCTCATCTTTTTTTGTCTTGTAGTGTTCACATTGGGAACGATATTCGGGTATTGAAAAAAGCCATTATGAGGAAGCAAATAGACGTCTTGGCGCATTTTTCGAGCACCCCTTCGAAGAGCATGAGTATGCGATAGTGCCCATGTGTGTTTCAACTGTTATACACGTCTTCCATAAGCCAATGACGTGGAAGTACTCTATCGCTCCACCAATACTTATAAGGGCGAGGAAATCACATGGAGAGTGCTATACAATATGCTTTCGGGGTCTGCGACGAGCTTCCAGACGTTTTGAAATATTTCGTAAAGTTTGGGTCTGACTCGTATGATCAGGTATGTAGGGGAAGCGAGTGTGGGGTCGTCTTTGAAACAACTCACCCCTACTCCGTACGTTCGATCGATATGGTTTTAGGTGCGAAACAACAGGTCTCCACCTCCCGACTATCCTGCCCAAAGTCAAGGGGCTCTTCCGAGTAGCTCTATACCATGAGTCGTTGTAGCTCCGCTTGCAGAGATTCTACTCCATCCTTAAACGAAGTATCCATAGCATCGACCTTCAACGTATTAGCAATAGCTTAAAAGTCCAATTCAGGATTCATTTGTACTCACCCCGTTGTTGGTCAACCCATGCAAAAGGACCACCGCATTCTGATAATCCCTCCCAGCGCTTGCATTACTTTCTTGCCCACCTTTCTGTACAACAGCAAACTCCTTGATAGCGTCTAGCAAACCATCATCAGATTTCATTTCCTGCACCACGCACATGGCGCCTTCATGACTTTGCGCCATCAATCCTAGACCAAGCAGACCTTCCGATCTCGCATCGGAGTAGAATCTTTGGCGCACCAATCGAGCAACTGGGCGAGCAACAACGGGCGTCTTGAACACCTGGCGTGCTACTGCATCGACGTCTCGCTCGGCGTCTGGGCGGCGGAGATAGCGGAGAATGGCAACAAGTGTACGTCCAAGTTCAATCATTGGGTTCTTCATCGCCGTGCTCGGGAGCGGCGTTGAAGGGGCTAGTGCTTGAGTGACAATGTGGTATATGATTGTCGGATGGTCTGGGGCTTCGATACCAGGCAGTTGAGCGAGTGTGACTTTTTCGGGAACTGTTCCGTAGGAAACCTTCTCGATGTTGGGAAAGCTGTTTGAGACGAGTTTGCACAGGATAGCCGCTGCTTCTCCTCGAACTGCGGCATCTTTGGTGAGCAGGTGACAGCACGTCTCGACCAACCCAGCTTCTCCTAATATCGACCTATTGACTTCAGGGAAAGTCAGATGGCGTATGAAGCCTGCTACAGCGTATAGAGTTGCCGGTTCTTTCCGTTGTGATAGGAACCCGATCAAGGTGAGGTGGATGCCTATGTCTTTAACCATGTCGATACAAACTTGGTCAGACGTCGCAAGGTTGCCGAGCACGACGCATAAACAAACTGTAGTTGGTGACATGACTGAAGATACTAGTTCTGTTATTGCTTTTTTGGCAACCGGACTCTGCAGTGTTGTGTTCCGAACGAAGGCATCTAAAGCAGAGATCGCGGATATCGCATTGATAAGTCGGATCGTTAGTATAGCATTGGTATTCTCAGAAACAATCTTGTCGGGGGTGATTTGCGTGTTGAGCTCTAGATAAACGGCCTCCCTTTCCTCGGCCCTTAGCATTTCCACAAACTCGATCAGCTGGTCAATTAGCTTCTCGACAGTCTCGGGCGTTGCAACTTTCTGTTGAAACTGTGGATCCTGCAGGTAATGAACCAGAATGGCCAGGTACTCATAGGTATGATCTTCCCCATATTCTGGATCAATTTTCAAAATGTTGTTGAAGACTTGGACGGATGTGTTGTCTTCAAGTTGCGATGGGGTTAACTTCTCCGTGACCCAGGTTAGCAGTTCCGTGGCATACTCAAGCTCGTATTCTGAGAGTTTTCCATCTGCAAGATACTGCGCAAGAATAGCGTCGAGTCTTGACTTTGCCGCTTCGATATGTGCTGGTTCTACTGTTGTCAGCTAGCTCACTCATATTGCCAGGCTATTGATGCATACCGAAGTGATTCCCAAGATTATATAGCACCGCCAAGGCAGTTGTCGACAGATATTCAACGGACAAGCAAACGATGAGCTTGTCAAGGTCTTCTGTGACTATCTTTCGTATTTCATCTTGGATTATATCAGAATACAGTTCATAGTCGAACAAGACTGAGATTACCGTTATCTGCAACACAATTGCCGATGACCCGTAGGTGCTGCTTCGCGAGTGATGGCACTGTTACTGATGGGTCAAGGTTCTGCACTACGTATTCGAGGATTCCATATTCCTGGAAGGGCCCTTGCCATGTGTCTACTTGATGTTAGTACCGAACAAAAAAAACGGATAGTGGGGCACCAGAAGGTGAGCCATACGTTCCCTTCCAACTGCTGTTCCCAGTAGTTGTAATGTATTCTCAGCAATTTCGATGTCGGCTTGCAATCGTGTAGTAATTTCTCTCAGTCGTTGGTTATCGGTTGAAGGTCCCTGCTCCAAATAGTCCTTCACCTGTTCCAAAAACTTCCCCGGTTGGTTGCTGAACAAGGACATGGTATAGAGAATGAAACAGTATCATGGAAAAGCTAGAAAATTGCCCAAAGAAAAGCAGAAGGGAACGACCGGTGTGACCTACAACCGTCTTTTCTTTATCAGATTGGGTTGGCAATGATAGCCTCGAACCCTCGACTGGAGCAAGCGGCTTGAAACGATATTCGAATGAAGCCAAAGACAAGGTGCCCAAATGAAATGTCCCAGATTTGTGCTCGTGTTAAAATCCAGCGCAGTCTCAACACATACGGTTGAGATCGAGACACTGAGGGAGTCCAAGATGAACGCCCCGTATGTAGACTGACAGCTCTTGTCCTGGCCTCTTTTTACTTAGTTGCTCTTCGTTCCCAGATGAGGTGATGCAGCTGTAGTCCAGTGCGTGCGTTTTCGGCTCCTTTGTAGCGTCCGGACCGTCTTAGGAAGCTTGACTCTTCAGTAACGCACTGGGTTGTTAGAGCAGCAGGTGTTAGATAAGCGATCACGTGCCGCGATTTTGGACCCTGGCGAGAGTGGGCATCAACTCGTGAGATGTGTCGAGAGTACAGTCCGCCGACGAACGTTCACCCCGCCACAATCACTCGTTCATACGCCCTTCATTCACTTGTGTGTTAACTGTCGGGATATATCGCCAAAATGACGCGCGCTCAACAGACCATTTCGATTGCTTTGCTCCTGACTTCGGTGCGTATCCCCGGTTACTCTACTTCTATATGCATACCTGACAAATATAGCTCTATCTGGCGGTTTTCCTGAAAATAGTACCTATCTCGAGCAAAATTCAGGAAGAGATTGTTCCGGTGGTAGGTCTCCTACCCTACAGCGTTTATCAGACCCGAGTTTAACGATTCAAAGCTCCCCTTCTGGGCCCTCGTCTCCTTCGGCGCATATCTCCTTTTCAAACTCGGCTGGGGAGTCTTCACCTTCAACGACGTCCCCGAAGCACACAAGGAAATTCTCGCCCAGATACAACAGGCACGGACAGAGCTCCGCGCCAAGGGTGTTGACGTCGGTTCAGACTAAGGCAGGGCGCGGTACATGTGCTGGAATCGATCTATGAGGGCGCGAGAGCATGCGACAGCGCGATGGCGTACCGGTATTCAGGGGGTGTTGTTTGACGAGTGGTATAGGCTTGCATCGGGCAAAAGCTGTAGGTGGCATCAATGTTCAACAATACATTCTACGCTGCGGAAGGCGCTTGCTCTGCGCGGTGTTTTTGCTTCAACAACTTCTCCGTCCGCATAAACTGTTTGATGCCAACTGGAATGTCTTCGAATAAATCGGCCTTGGTGTCGCTTGCGACCCAATTCGTATCGCTGCCTCCCCCGTCGTCGTCCATACTGATTGCTAGAGACGATGTGTCTTGTGCAGCCAGCGGACCGCCATTATCGTGCCTCTCTTGGCTTCGTACTTGTAGCTGAGCTCTGGCTTCAGCGCTCTTTGCTGCCCACTCTTCCATCTCATCCCGGTACATATCCCACACGCAATTCACGCATCCGGACATGCAGCAATTGTCCGGCTCTGTTGGACGCGGTGGCACCATAATCCCAGCAATATTCTGTGTAGCAGCCTGCCACTGCTTTCTTCGTTCTATTGCATGCTTCTCTCGTGATCCAAAGACTTTCTGCGCTCTTTCCCATACGTCCTCATTCTTTGGCCTTGCTAGCGGAATTGGTTCTTGAGGCGGTGCTTCGGGGGGTGGTGGAGGTTGTTTCTTGATTGTGGGTTTCTTGAGAAGTTCTGACAATATTAGAGAACAGCTCTCACACTGTTTTCGAAGTTAAGTGGCTCACCTGCGTAGAAACCATGCAGCGGGTGAGCCTGGCCACCAGGAGGTGCAATGTAGCTCTTGTGCCGCCGTTGTATCCGGTCGCTATTTTGTAGGCCTTTTCTCTGCGAAGCAGGTATGCTCCAATGTTGTGAACATGAAGCGCATAGCCTGTGACGCATAATAAGAGGCCGCACAGCGCATGTCAACTGTTCCATCTATGCTAGCCAATGTACCTTCACGGAGAGGTTGCCAGTATCACGGTTTGCCGTCTTGTGTACAAGTAGAGAAGATCCTACTGCGGAGTGAATACGGCGATGAAGTCACTCTGCGCCTCTTTACGATCCCTCGGCTAGACTTGCTCCGACTGCCAGACGGCCACCCCCACAACACCACACGCACGCGCTGACGCGCCCATCGACGTTCACAACGCCTACAATAATTCAACCACGCGTAGACATCGTCACGGAATGTATTTCTACTTCAATTGTTAGTCTGCGACACGTGTCTTTGCGCTGGGCAACCGGAAATACGCGCGCCTCTCACGAAAGAAAACAGTTCAGAGCCTCGTTGTACAACGCGCATCAATGGAGGAACCGGCACGAAAGAGGAGGAAAACCGTATCTCCGGATGCGAATGGAGGATTTTCGAGCCCCCTTAAACAACCTCCGCGACGGCCATCCTTCGCGCATGTTGCGGCGGGCGCAGATAGACCATCAAGCCCATTGAAAGCACCAGCTCGACGACCATCCGGGTCGCCTACGAAAGCCGCATTCGATAGAGCGTCGAGTCCCCTCAGAAAGCCTCCACGGAGACCATCGTTCGCATCACCGACCAAAGCCAGCCTTGCGCGCAACTATCCCAGCTTGCTTCCACAACAGCGACCACCCTCTTCCGGACCAGCAGTTGCGGGCCAGAACGGATACAGTGTTAGCCTTGCGAAGGGTAGAGAATCTCGTGCGTATATTTTAGGCGACAGAGGTGCACAATCAAGATCAAGACAAGATGCCGAGCAGGATGACCATGAAGAGCGAGCAAGTGCAGCCGTGGGACAAACACAGACGCAAGATGTGCAGAATGTTACACCTCGTGCTCAAAGAACTGGAACGTACAAAGCGGTAGCTACAAATAGTGGCCTTGTCGGGGATGAGGAGATAGAACTGCCTATAACACCTTCACGACAAGCGTTAGACGAACAGGATACACCGCGCCGTGGTATCCTATTCTCTTCCCCAAGCAAGAGACCACCGAAGCTCAAAGATGTAGGCGGAGAAATACCACTGCAACCTAAGCGACCACCTGTCGGCGAGTCAAAGAGACCACCAAGTCCGCCCATCGAGAAAACTGGAGATGGAGCAGAGAATAAGAAAGCGAAAACTCCATCCCATACAGAGCTGGAGCAAAGAAAACGAGAGAAAATGCAGCTCATGGGAGAGCTCGAAGAGCTGGAAAGCCAAGTCTCGCGCTGTACGGAAGAGATTGTGAAATTCCAAGAGCAACGTGCAGCCCATGATATCCCACCAGCAGAGAGAGAAGATTTGATCGCTTTCATCAACAAGCTCAGTAAGAACGGCTCCAAAGCTGAAGAGGAAGAAGAAGAAGCGCCGCCAGTATCCAGCCTTTTGTGTTCCTTCCTACCCTTCTCAACGCGCGTTGTGCCCCCACCGAAATCAAGACAGCCGCGGCAAAAACCTGTAGCCTCGCATCAACCATTAGAGCTTGACGACCCGCTTCCATACCTAGAAATGTTTACAGATTTCAAGATAAGGACGCAACTGAGCTTGCCTGAAGGTGGAGTGGTTTCAAGTTCTAATCGAGTCCATCAGAGGCACACCATAGACATCACAGGTCCCCAAACGCTCCTAACAGCATCCCTCTCCATCGTCATCGATATCCTTACCGACGCGGTAATCGACTTCAACATGCTCAAACTATCACCCTGGGCCGAGCGCGAGCTAGGCGCATACATGCGTAAAAAGGCGCTGGAACAGGATCTCGGCAACGCTTCTTGGGCGATCGGGTCGTACTGGGAAATCGCGAAGAAGCGCGCTGAATACTGGCACAGATGCGAGGCGTCATTTGCACATTTGATACCCGGGAGGAGCGGCAGAGATGGAAAAAACGCTTCCCGGGCAGCTGCTGGCAAGACCGTTGCTAGGAGGGATCTCAATCGGCATCTTGGCCGCGATGTATTGGTGCTGCAAGATGAACATGTCGTGCTGAAGATTGATTGGAAAATCGGATTCGATTGGACTGGGGAAGCCGAGTCGGATATCGGGGCCAAGGCAGCTGTGCCTGAAGTCTGTAAGTTCTATTATTGAAACCCCCCCTTTATAGTGAAAAGCTAACATGGCACCAGGGACCGAAGCAGATGATGACAATAGCTTCAAGAAAATACCGGAAACCTTCAGTCTTTTACTGCAAAGTAAAGGTGCTTTTGCTGCGACGAAAACAATGGTTGCGCTTCTCTTTGCTGGGTAAGTAAGTAGTCGGTTTATTTTTTTTTCCATGTTGTTGGTGCCTTCGATACCTGTCGATTTGGGGTCGTCGTCTCGGGATCTTGGCCCATGGATGGGTGGGGGGTTCTTTTTTCTTGTCTACGATAATACCTATTTTATTCGAGATACCAATGCGATTTTGTCGGGGCGTGGATATATGGTGTGGACGCCGTGTACCATTACTGATTCCAACACGCCCTTTGCCATATACAGTGCCTTCGTATAGATATCTTAACCTTGTTCAGACTGGAAACTTTGTCTATCCTTGCACGCCTATTTGCACTTGGGTACGCACTAGTCCAACATGGAAACAGTAATTGCACATCAAGAAGTAGCAATCGGTAAATGGTCATTAAACAAGCAAAAGTTTTGAATTTTCCTTTGCTCCAACCCCGTCTTTCACAAGCCACTCGCCGGTGCTGCTACTGAACCCAAGTGCCACCGCTTCCATAGTACTACATAGCCAAAATACATCAACACTCTACCGAATCTAGACTTCGGGAAATGTTGCCTGGTTTTTGACTTGTGGCTCTATGTACACGCCAAATAAAAAATTAACTAAGACAAATGCCACATATCATGTTTTGATGCTTGCCACACAAAAGGTATGGTTCCGCGCTAAAGAAATTCGTAACTGGGCACGGACAGAAGAGAGGATACCCTCGTTCCTTTGTTCGTTCGCCTCATGACTTCGCCCCCTATGGCTTGTATTGGAACTTGTCCCGCTGCTGTTCTGGCGATGCCGCTCGATATGGGTTGTTCGTGCTGATCGTCGGACTCCTCGTTCCAGAAGTCTGTTGCTGCTGCTGTCCTTGTAATGCAGGATTCCCTCTGCTTAGGCTTCTAGGCGGCGGCGCCATAGTTTGGTACTGGTACTCTTCCACGTAGCCCGTTGAGATGGAGCTCGGACTCGCTAGGCTCTGAGGTGCTGATTGCCCTGGCGGCGACGCGTATTGAGTCTGGGGATTTACGGGAATAGGAATCGGAGGCATGGGAGGACTGCGCTGCTGATCCATAGATGGCCTGCTATTGTAAGGAGAGAGCGTCGGGCCTTGTTTGCGCTTGCCGCTGCTTGATGCTTTGTGCAGGAGACCGCGGAGATCATTATGTTCGGGACGTGTGTCAATGCTGGGCCGACCGATTGTACTGCCGTCATCACCGACACGGGCATTCCATGTATCGTCGCGAACGTTGTCGACGCCGAGTTTACGGTTGTTAATCGAAGTAATGGCTTGGCCTTCAGGACCCCCACTAAGATAGTCGATGCCGCTTGACTCGGCGTTGTCTCCATCGTCGTCTTTCTTTGTAGGGTGGAGGCGAGTGGCGTCTTTGCCATCGAGGTATTTCTGTCGGGCTATCGTGGCGTCCGAAGGAGAGATGGCCACCGAGTATGATGGCTTGTCAGCAGAGCCAAGGGCAGCGTCATTTCCACCAGGAGGAGCAATAGGGACCTTGCGGAGAGCCACGACCAGGGCACACATGAATTTAGACCGACGAGCAGCACGGAGGCTTTCGTTGGACCAGTTGCTCTTGTGTCGGATCTCGACACGAAGTTCAAGCTTATTCAGTTCAGCAATGCCAATAACTTCGACATCTACGTCGGAGTGGAAATCACGGGTGTTGGCGGGATCGCGAACAAATGCAATCATTTCCTGCTTCAGAGCATTGACATCCTCGAAGCTGGTACTGAAGTCTGCGAAAATGGGAACCTGTTCCCTCATAGCTTTGGAGCGGGTAATGTTCTCGATCCACAAGTTGTTCAAGACAATGTTAGGCGTCTGAACAATCTTGCCGTTGGATACACGCTTGAACACCGTGTAGAGAAGGGAGATGTGTTCTACCGTAAGCTGGTCCGTGACAATATCCACACGGTCGCCAATGTCGAAGGGATGCTTTACGAATAAGAAGATGCAGGAACCCAAGACTTCCTGGCAAGTTGCGGCAAAGACGAAGGATAGGGATAGGAGAGAAGCGGCTGATGTCGTGAGCGTGGTTGTGAAACCAGGGCTCAAAAAGAGGACTGTGTTGTGTTAGCCACAAGGTTTGAGGAGTGTTGGCGGAATTCGACACAAGTTTACGCACAAGAGCCTAACCGTGTAGGAAGACTTACTGATAATAAAGATACAGACGATGAACACAATGGTAAACAACAGAGCATCGAGGGCATTGATGGCCTGGTCGACATCGTGCATGCTAGAGCTGATGGACTTGCGTTCGCGGCCAAACTCAGTCACGGTGAGGATCATCTCTTCCAAGCTGATATCGCCGTTACCATCTCTATCAAGCGCATTGAAGCATTCCTCTGCCTCCTTCTGGCGTCCGGGGCCCATGACTTCGCACATATCATCGAGAAACAGCTCATTTTTGCCTTCGACCACGAAGGAGAGCCAGATGCGGCGGGCGAGGGCTTCAGCCGACCTATTTGCCTCGAGAGCTTCCAATACGATCGAATGCGCCGAGTTCGGATCAAAGACCTTTTTACCCGTAATTTCTTGCGCGACAGTTCCGAATGCAGACGTGACTTTGTCCCCTACACGACCAAAGTTCTGAATCAACCTCATAGGCGACTTCGAGCCGGATCGGTTGTGTCCTATTGTCACCTTTTTGCTGCCTAGTGTAAAGCCTAGCTGATCCTGGATGATGTAGTCCTCTTCAGCAAATTCATTGCAGTAGGCGGGGAAGAGCGATCTTGAAGCATCGTACATGATTCCCAATAGATAGATATTGCGCTTTGAGTCTTTGATCTTGCCATCAAATTGCTTGCGGTGATAGCTGATACTGATAAGCTGGATGAGCAGGCGTTCAGCGAGGATGACGCAGGTGCAGACGAGGAGGGCAAGCAGAATGGATGCCAACGTATCCACCCAGCCGGGCTCATCATTGGTGTTGCGTACGATGAGAACCCGGTATGTGACCTGGTTCACGATCATCCAGAAGACAAAGGAGAGCGGCTTCTCAAGGGCGGCGAGAAGGAGAACATATTTCTTGACACCAGGGCTAACGACGCCGACGAGAAATTCAAAGACACGGGGGAGGAAGTGAGCGATGATCTTGCAGCCCCAAAAACTCAGCCAGACTACAATGTGTTAGTGGCGGTATCGCGGAGGAGTTATGCTGGACGTACTAATTTCGATCCATATGAAGAAAAGCAAGGGCTCAGCGCCGTTTTTCTTGTTCTTGTCGCTGCCAATCTTGCCCCCAATTACCTTGACTTTAGACAGAATGATGGGAATGGCCAATACAAGTGCCAATGGCGCCACATAGATCAAGTACCGTGTGATGATGCTAAAGTTGAGCACCTTCATGTAGAATCTCCCCATGCGATTGAGGGCAGTCGACTCGTCATCTTCCCCCGCGGCACCATCGTAGGCCTGTCCTTTTGAATCTGTCTTTTGCACCCTCCTCCTGCCGCGGTGGAAGAAGCCACTTTTCTCTGACTGCTCTGCATCCCTCGCTGTCGGGGCCTTTGAAGGTGTGTGGCTGACCACGGCCTGCAGAGGAATATCGTTGGTGCCCATGTTTCCGTCGATGTTCTCAAGTGGTTGGAAGCCCTGGCGAGAGAGTCGGTAAGAGGGCGATCTCGGTTGGGGACTGGTCATAGTCTATAGAAGCTGAGGCAGGATTGTGAGATCGCGACAGTAGCGCGTGTTTGCGATGACGCGGGGGGTGGTTTGGGTAAGGAATATGCGTGAATGTGGCCCACAAAGGGGGGCGTCAGGACCTCGTTGGGAATGCTGTGCGGCCTGCCGGGGAACACGATTAGGAAAGAGCGAACGAGTGAAACATGGAAAGAAGCAGCTCGCAAACGAGAGAAGGAGGCACGAGGGTCAGGGAGAGATGGACAATGAGTGGCACAAGCCGGGTCGACTTTAAGAAAGAATAAGAGAACAAGAGAATGACAGAGAGACAGAGAGACAAAAAGACAGCGAGCGCTTCCTCATCCTGATCCCTTTCCAGCAGCCTCCTCCCGCTATCGCGAAACAAGCCATCTTATCCCAGCACCGTGGGCCGCGGACGCAGGAACGGCCGCCACATTGCTATTTTGAAACACACTAGCAACACGCCGAAAGCCGACTCTGCATCAACAACAGCGAGTGGCTTGTCGGCGCCCTTTGCTCCAACTGCGTCGTCCCTGCTATCTACTGCGGGCATCATCATGGAGTCACCGAGTGTCACTGTATAGATATACAGTAGCGAGCCAGCCACGGCCATGTCCTGTGGTACTTGTGTTGATCGTGATCAATGGATGTGCACAAGATCTCGACGATCCATCCCTTTCGGCCAATAACTACTTGTTAACCTTTGCCTCCCCAGCGACAATCCATCTGCCTTGCCTCGTCGTCCATCCCGAACCAAGGAAGCCCAAACCCCTGAGCGGATCCTCGTCAGGCTTCAATCTAGAAAGTTTAACCGACGCCTTGCCCGCGTTCATTTCGCTCCTTTGGTGTACAATTCCGAGCGGGCTTTGTTCACTGTCCTGTCGACACACGATCCTCCCTTCTGAGCCCGGAATTGTGAAACGTCCGGAAGTCCACAGGTGGTGCTTTTCACTTGTGGAACAGGCGTTCTTCGAAGCTTCTATGCGTGTCAAAGTGACAGAGAAGACGTCCTTGGTTGAGAGAACGCCACCGCGACTCCGCCTTGCCATTCCCCCATGCTCCAACCACAACGTTGAGCGCGCTACCTCGGGGGACAATATAGTTTTCGCCGCCTCCCAACCAAACTGTCTTCTCCTTCCGCTTGCAGCACAATGCATGATGCGTATGCAGACGACTGATGTGTTGCCGCGAGTTTTGTACTCCGGTATATGTCTTGCCTGTCAAGCACGCACATCACGGCTAATTCGTTTCAGGCGCTAACAGAAACAGTCACACAGTTCGTATCAGTGCTAGCGTGCAATTGACCCTCATCAACCATATGTATGTAAGGAAGCATACAAAAGTAGCAACATCGCTGTAGAAACGAGCACATTGATCCTGTTTATCTACTTACTTCAGGCCCTCAAGTCATACGCAGAGAGTGGTTCGAACGACGTATCACAGTAAGCCAGCGTACAGTCAGTCTGGTGCCTTTTCGGCCGTGAGAGTGCTACACATTGCTACAAACTTTAGCTTTGAAACAACACAATTTTCCATATTTCGGAATGGATCTCTACATACCTACCATGTAATAAGCCGAACCACCCTTACCTTCGGTGCAAAATCTTATTGTACCCGGAGTCAGACTTCAATACTTTCAAATCCCCAAAGAAACATCTAGCGCAAGATCCGAGCGCTCCATGATAAACTCCGGTGTGTGGATATCGTGAACGCCTGATCGTAGAGCATGAAAGCGGGGAAGAAGTCTTATATACACGGTGGACTATAGACGAGTACACGGGGTAACCACGCCAATCCACATGCGGACGAATTACGAAGTCTTGGCACGAACGGGTAAAAGGGAACAATGTCTCATATTCTGAACACCTTCTTCTCCACACTATCAAACCCTACATTCGCTCGTCTAGCATACCTCAGGAATATGCATTCCTACCAAACAGACCACGAGACCCTCGTGCTTGATCCTTCTCACCTTCGCTGGTTGTTGGAAAAACCGGGATAAATGTCAGACAAATTAACTCCATATTGCTCCACGCGGAAAGAACACTGTAGTTCCCCATCTGCTTAGACCATCTTGGAGCTCTTTAGCCATTCGCAGTAATCGAATACGATGGGTAGCTTATGGGTGCCTGGATGGATAGCTGTATAAGAAGGTTAGACTCGCTGTTGTTCTGGTTTCCGGGTCGATTGTCGATATTCTCTTGTCTTGTTTTTCGACTTCGTAGATTGCAAATCGGCCAAGGATCAGAATGAAGTGCTCTTTCGCTCTTTTTGCTGCAACGGCCTCGGCCGCGGCGATGGTTTCCAAGAAACCTCCGATGCCTGGTGCGGATGGAAAGTACACATTGACAGCTCCAGGAATCAAGGCACAGGTACTTTAATGATGATTTTTTAGTCTGAGCACACGATGGCTATTGCCGTTCTCTAGGACTGCCAAGATGGCCATTCGGGCACTCTGCTAGAAAGCTGACCGGTTTAGTTCATTCCATATGCCGCCACCCTGACCAACCTCTTCGTGAAAGGTAAGCAGACGGCCGTCAGAATAGAACTCATTTTAAATGAAGCAGATAAGGACGGTATCGAACGGGACATTGTTTTGGGCTACGACAACATCTCTTACTACCGTACGTCCCTTTTAGTCCCTGCTACAACATTGTCTGATGAGAACTAGCTATGGATCCCGGACACCCCGTCTACAACGCTATTCCAGGCAGATATGTCAACCGTATCGGAAAGGGTACTTTTACAATTGACAATGTCACCTACCATACGGAACTGAATGATGGACCCAACACCCTACACAGCGGTACCAACAACTGGTCCTACCGCTTTTGGAATGTCACAGAGGCGAGCAACACCTCGATCACCTTTTCCATCTACGATCCCGCCAACTCCACAGGAATGCCTGGGCGCGTCGAGTCGAGCGTCACTTATTCGGTTTCGAAGAACAAGTGGTCCATCTCCATGGACGCCGTTTCGCCCGACACAAAGACTCCCATCATGCTCACGCAGCACACGTACTTTCAACTCGATGCATTTGCAAACCCTGACAATAGGACCATTTGGAACCATACCGTCCATATGCCAAGTGCTAAGCGCGTTCTGCCCGCAGACCAGAACGCCCTTCCTACAGGCGTCATCGCCAACGTAACCAAGAACGACATTGACGATTTCTGGACTGCACCCCATCAGCTTGGCTTCGCATCTGGAAACTCAAACTTTGAAAACCACTGCGGCAATGGCTGTCATGGCTACAACGGCAACTGGGCTTTCGACGATAAGAGGAACAAGAAGGATATCGCGCTCACCCTGAGCAGTGCTTGGAGTGGGATCCGGGCCAAATTACGCACAAATCAAGACGCTGTTGTGCTGTACACATGCAACTGGAACGACGGAAAGACCGAGTTCAAGAGCACGCAGGGCGTTGCGGGCAAAGACAAATTCATCCCCCGGGATGGGTGCATCGCTGTTGAAGCTCAGGACTACGTCGATGGTATCAACCAGTAAGTTCGCTACACCTTCGGGACACAAAAAGTACCTGCTGATGTATTCCCGCAGTCCCGAGTGGGGCCGACTTGACAAGCAAATCTTCGGCCCGGGACAAAAATACCACTGGGAATCGTCGTGGGAGTTTGGCACGATCAACTAGGGGCGCACATACAGATGCACACACATGCACACATAGTGCGAAAAGGATGCAACCAAAGATAAGGAAAATGGCTTCGTACAATGAAAACCCTGATTGCTGGTAAAGACCCACACTTAATACCAGAAGGAATGCGGCATGTGATGCGAGAGACATATTGTGGATGGTGGTGTTGAGAAACATGTGTTGGATGACACACCCACCCAGCCTTCACAGGGCATCCTAGTCCAACAATGACAGGCCGCCATAGGAAAGTCGGTGACAGTGGCAGAGCCGCAGCTGGTAAATGTCACACTTTGCAGACGGCGCCCATGTTCGGTGCATATGTGTTATGCAAGTACCGGCATCTAAGTATACTCATGTATGTAGGATGATTTTGCAAAGTTGCATGGCTGCGCTCAAACAGCCATCTGGAAGGTCGGGTGGAGAGCTGGTGATGTATGAGAAGCTAACGTGGGGCACCAATACAAGCTCCATCAAGCATTAATGGAATGGGTCTGCGTCACGAAAGTTCTGGGCGCCGTTTGTTTCTTGCTCTAGACACGAAGCTCCATATTGGCTGCCGATCCTACGGCGGCGATGTGCTTTGCAGTAGATGTATGTATGTATGCAGTGCACGGTAAGGGTGAGTGAGCTGGCAGTCACAGCCCTAATACGCCTGCAATCGACAACCCTGCTACTCGCCAAGCCCATACATCATCAAGCTTTCCATGTTGGTGATGCCCCCTCTCCCGACTGCCTCACTGCCTCACAAATAGTGGCCCACTCACCACCTCTCCGCCATTCGGTCGGCCATTCATCCACGCATGCGATCATTAGGCAGCGCATACAGTTCCAATACGGCATTTCTTTGACGGCTTCGGCAGTACTGCCCTGCATGAACCGCCTTTTATAATGTCCTTGTGACACCAGTTATCTCGAAACCCCTTCCTCACCCGCACATTCGCTGTTCTCGACCGATTAGGGAGCCGCTCGTGTGCGCCGCAACATCAGCCATTCAGGCTTCTACGTGTCAATGCCCGCTTGGACCTTGAGGTCTCGTCGTATTGTTCATCCGAGATCCACCGTAACATCGCGTCGCATCGCAGCACATCGCCTCGCAGTCCAACCCAACCCATCCACAGTCCGGTACCATGGGGAATAGCCAGACAAAGGAGACACGGCCCGGCTCCTCGCGTGGGGTTGGGCGGCCATCCAGCACCCGCAACCTCAGCTCGCCCACCGCTTCCGGTCATGACGAGTCGTCGTCATCGCGCCATGGCAGATCGAACAGCGGCATATACAGCTCTCGCAACGGACGGGGAAGCAGGCATGACTTGTCTTTCTTGGGTATAACTACGGGAAGTTCAGAACGTGATCCGGCGCTGGAACCCCGGCGGGAGACCAAGGCAGAGCGGGAAGCGCGGAAACTGGAGAAGGAACGGGAGCTTAGGGCAATAGAGCGAGAGCGGAGTCTTCGCGAAGAAGGCGTCGATGGAGGCTTCTTGGTCACACTCGGGACCTACACGGGGCCCGAGGACTTCAGCAAGCCCACGGTACGGCAGTTGCAGGTACGTACCGTCTCATCTCATACATAAAATTGATTTCAACTCACATATTGCAGATTGAGCGGCGGTTGGCTCCCTTTTGGAAAGGCCTCGAGGACCACGAGGACACTTGGACTGAGCATCAAATAATCGCCGTCGTTCAAGGCAAACCTCTCCCCGCCCCTGACGAGATCCCACCAGAAGAGCCGTCTCGGCCGAATAATTTGAGCGCCGAATGGGGTCCTCGTAGCTCCAACTCGAATATCAATAGTTTAACAGTTCCCATCGGTAGTCGTTCCATGTCACAGACCTCAGATCGCTCCTCAACCCTATCGCCGTCGCATCCGGCCTTCTCGCTCCCTTCACCCTCTTCGCCAATCACTTCCGCTCCAACTTCATCTCTATTCCGCGGTCGAGCTAAGACGCTCGCTGCCCTTACTACTGGCTCTCGCAACAACTCGCAAACCGAAATGACTCCACAGGAAATACAGCTTCCCAACGATCCATACGTGAATGGCCAGCGCATCGAGGTATTCCTATACAAGGACCCGGGCGAATGTCCCATTTGCTTCCTTTACTACCCGCCCTATTTGAACAAGACCCGCTGCTGTGACCAGCCCATATGCTCAGAATGTTTTGTACAGATCAAAAGACCTGATCCTCATCCCCCAGAGCATCACGATGGACCGGATTCCCCACCGCCGACCGAACCACAGGAAGACGGCATGTTGGTTTCAGAACCAGCCTGCTGTCCATTTTGTGTCCAGCCAGAATTCGGCATTACATATGAGCCGCCACCATTCCGTAGGGGTCTAGCGTATACTAACCAACAATCCCTCGCAAATGCAGCTTCTGCAATGTCATCTACATCATCTTTGAGCTCACAAGGACTTACATCTCCCGGTAGGAGAAGGGCGGCGTCTGTTGCAGCCAACGACAGCACCGTGATCACGACAGACCGCGTGCGACCTGATTGGGCAAAGAAACTAGCCGATGCGAGAGCGCACGCTCTACGAAGAGCCGCCGCCGCGACAGCACTGCACAATGCCGCTTACATGATGGGGAACCTTCAGTCAGAAAGTCGGGGCTTCGGCTTAGGTCGACGGAGACGAAACATGTTTGGGGGCAACGACAGCGCCAGCAGTAGCGGCCAGGGAACACCGCGCCGCGAAGGCGATCTTAACGCTCCCCTCTCAGCGGCAGCAACGCAAGGTGCCTCGAATCGTAATGAGGCTTCAGCCGAGCTGGCTGCAAATCGTCAAACCTCCAGGCGAGGCAACAGGATTGAGGATCTTGAGGAGCTCATGCTAATGGAAGCTATCAGGCTCAGTCTTGCTGCTGAAGAGGAGCGCAAAAAGAGGGAAGAAAAAGAAGCAGCTAAAGAGGCCAAGAAAGAAGAGAAGAAGAAGGCGAAAGAGGCCAAGAAAGCGGACAAAGCAGCACGCAAGAGTGGCTTCTTTGGTGTGTCCTATCAGGATGGGGCTGAAGAGGAGGCAATCGGGAGACCCCCAAGTGCCACTGGAAAAGGAAAGGCTGCTGACCGTTCTGGAGGATTTGTAGGTTTCAATCCCATGACCGAACCCACATCGACTGTGAATGCCTCATCTTCCAGGGGTAACCCACAGTCTTATCTTGAACAAAGTCGAGCGCAGATACAGAGGGAAGTGTCGAACACCGGTAGTGCTGGACCATTCGATCCTTCTGCGGAGCAGTCAGCACACCTTTCAACCGAACAACAATCGCATCGCTCAGGCCTCCGCGGGGTCTCTAGCGCTTCATCTTCGGCATCATCCCTAGATAGTCTCCCGGGTCAGGAAAGCCAGGGATCTTTCGAACAATCTCCAAATCATTCGGGCATTGATCTGAGCACAGATGATACACCGTCGCACGGTGCATCTGGGACAGAAACTATGTTTAACTTCAAGAGTCTTGCACAAGTCATCACTGAAGGGAAAGACGAGAGTAAAGCGCGACACATTGAAGATGTTGCCGAAGGAACCAGCACAGCTCCGGTCGCTGGTAAAGAAAAACTTTCGCCAATAAACACCATTAACGCCAATAGCTCGAAAAATGCCCCGCAACTGCCCGCTTTGGAGCCTACATCGCCTCTCGATGCAAGCGTTGCAACGCTGCGACCAAGTTCCGACGACGACATTGAGCCCGCGCCGCGCGTCGAGGCTGTTTCAAACCACCCGAACCATCTCGTCGATTCTAAGCACATTGGTGATGTCGACATGGTTACACACCAACATCAAGCTACACAGTAATTTCTTTTGTTTTTTTATTAGGGTCGGGCATCCTGGCGTTGATCGGTATCGCTGTACTCATTTTCAGGCGTGGTCATTGGAGGCTTATCGGGAACCTTGCAATTTTGTTATTTAGTGTTTCTTTTCATCAGTACCTTCATTCGCCAATAGGGCGCGCCTAGGAGGTGGACGGGCGAAGAAGCTTTGAGGCTCCAATTGTTGCATAGCTGGGGGTTATCAGACTCACGGCGATCCTCACATTCCCCATGTTGGAGCCTACTCCAATGGGCGCACTGGAGTTGCTAGGGTTCATTTTGTCCAAGTACTGGGGAGTCGGGGAGAAACAGATGTATTACCGCTGAGCCGAGTAGACCACGCGGAAAGCTAACATGAGAGTGCAATCAAAGCATCAATCATTCGTTGACCTTGAGCAATTCTTCTAGTGAAGTGCTCTCCTTCCTGTGACCAAGAGTCTGCCTTTGCCTTTGTAGCCGACTCGTTTTTCCTGACCGTCCCCTCTAGAATCTCTTTTCCACCTCGACACTCCATCACCTGATCTTTTGTATGCATCACTCGCATCCATCCCCTCCTCCCAATGCCTGCGCGGCACAGCCCAGCCCCAACCGGCCTATCCTCCCGCAATACCACCGATATCAATACCGCAAACAAATCCAAATCCAGACCCAGCCCCAAAATCCCCCGAGCTCATAAATGAATGCATCATCCTTCATTCATAACAATCATTCCCATCATTACCCGCCCACCCTGTCCCTTTGAAAAATAAAAATCCCCGCCTTCACATCATTCATCCCACGAAGATGCCGATATCGCGATACGACAGCAACGTGCCCGTGAACGCGGGCATGTGTTGTTGAGAGAGCAGCTGCGAGATGGTGTTTGCTGTGGTGCGGAGGAGGAGGAGCGGTTTCCCGGGGCTGAAGAGGTCGAGGAGGGTGAGGGCCCAGCAGAAGGATTGGATGAGGAGGAGGAGGGTTAGGAGGAGGCGGAAGGTGGGGGGGTGGGGTTTGGCCATTTTTTGGATGGGGTGGATGGGATGAGTGGATGGTTGGTTGGATTGCGTCGATTATGGGAGTTTTGTAAATGTGTGTGTATGTGTGGGTGAGTGTGTGCTTTGTGTCTGGGAGAAAAGTATTTGTAGGCGTGATGGCTGCGTGATCGAATGATTGACAGACGGATTGATTGACTGACTGACTGACTGACAGACTGACAGACCGACTGGGGTGGGGGCGGTGTGGATGTATGTGTTGTAGTCGTCGACTGCAAATAGCAGAAACTTGTGCTAGAATAGGAAGTTTTAACGACGTTGAGATTTTGTGAAGTGAAGCATAAAAACAGTGCAAAGATACATAATCGATTATGTACTCCGTAGATATAGATGGATGGAATGTTGGGAGGAGAAGAAAGTGGGAGAGCGGCGAAGGGCTTGTTGTTGTGGATTTACTCCGTATTTGTTATTATATTGAAAGGCCAGCATGGCTGGAAGCTTATAATTAAACCTTGTGGTTAGGTGGCCGTGTTCAATTACCGGTTAATGGGATGTGTCGTTCGTGCGGTATCGCCATGGGTGTGGGATGGGCGCATGATTTGTGGGATCGCGTCGTTGCGACGTTTGATGGAGTGGGAATGATGGGAGATGAACAAGTGTCTATGTGTATACGATGGTCGCCAGAGTCGGGGTTTGGGAACGTCCGATGGAGGTACTCCGTGAAGAGGGAGGAGGCTGGTAGATTAGAGTTAATTAAGGAAAAGTGCTCTAAGCTGGGAAGAGATTAATTGAAGCGCATCTTTAAACCTGCGACGTCTAGCGTTGACAAAAATACTCCGTACTTTATGGAATCTCACCTCGGTCTCTCTCTCTCTCTCTCTTCTCTTGAACTTGACAAGTGTGAACCCTGTAAGCGACGTCGTCCCCACCGATATGTTCTCGGGAATTTTCTCTGTGCGAACAAGTGGGCGGCGATCGATGCGGCTCTGCTTACTCTGCACCTGCATGCTTCCTTTTGGTCGATCTGTCGTAAGGCTATCCGTACTCCGTACATACAATATGTACAATACAGTGAGCTTAACTACGACATGTGGGGCTGGATGACGCTCAGCTTGAACGCCGTGCGCCTATCGTCTTCTGAGTACAGTATCTTCGCCCGAGACAGATCGACTTGCCATCGCACAGCCTGGAAGACGGACCCCAATGCTGTTTCGAAAAGAATTTCAGGCCTTCCGTTAATTAATGCTGTTCTTTGCTGCTCAGTTTGAAGAGTCGGTAAGGTTTTGTACTGTGTTAGGCTCCGGTTGCTGCGAGTTTGGACGTAGAACCCCGCAACTTACAGTGTTCCAGCCCCGAACCATGCCGCATTTGTTTCGTTCTCTTGCACCAGTGCCGTTTCTCTTTTCCATAACTATTCCGGTACTCATGCGGATTCGCCAGTGCTTTTCTCACCAGCAGGCTATTAGAAGAGATGCTAAGAAAGGGGGGGGAAGGGGCTGATATGACACTGTTCTCCCCTTCGGACCGAGGGTTGTTGGATAATAGCGTGCAATGATTAGACTGTTGTATTGGCTGGGGCTAAGTGCTATGCTAGACAGTTGTCAGTATTTAGCACATGGGGTTGCCCGCGGTGACCATTCGACGAAGCAGGTTTGGAGTCGACTTTCGAGGACCCCCTCCTTAGGAATTTTACTGAAAAGGGTATCTGTTGGCGCAATATCTTGTAATGCAACGAGACTGAGAGAAAAAGTAGCACCGAAGAGCATTATTACTTGAGCTTTAATGCAAGGGTTTCCATGCTGTTGCAACAGTGACAACGTGGTTCTTGAACAGCGCATCCTTAAGAGTGAGTTTATATACACTCTTTCAAAGCTTTAATCTTGAGAAAGACGGCGTGTAGTTGGTGAGACAATGCTGATATTATCGCGCAGGACGGAATCTCCATCATCATGGTGCAGAGTGTTCAGTATCCTAGGCCAGTGATGGCCACGCTCAAATCTTTCTGGGTAAGATGCCGCGACAAAGATGTCGAAACTAGCGGAGACCAACGCTCCAATACATCTACATCATACGAAGAAAACATGTCTCGTACGAAGCCAAAATGGTATGGGTTTGAACGAGGAAGACGATGGGCAGATGTTGTGAGAATAGATAGACTTCGGTCAAGGAAATTGATGAGTGATAATCCAGAACGACGGACCAATAAGATGAGGAGATGGAGGTTGGTCGGAACCATCTTTGTGATTGCAGCATTTTTTGGTGCTGTTGCTGCAGTGTAGGTTCATCATACATTGAAGACTTCAATCAAGCTAACAATCCGTAGAACTTATATTTCATTTGTTGCAGCACTCATACACCGGCTCAATCCCCCAAAAGTAAGCAGTGGTCTTCAGCGCATTGTTGATAGCTGGAAAGAACCAGATTCAAACGGCGCTTTCAAATATGAATGGAGGGACGATTTTAGCAGCGGTGTCGTACCCAAGCATTGTCACTCGCACAATGACTACTGGCGTTCGGTACCATTATATGAAGCCTTAGCTGCCGGATGCATAGGTTTCGAGGCTGACATCTGGCTCGATGACGCCAATGAGCTCCTCGTCAGCCACTCCTGGAAATCTACAAGAAAAGAGAGGACGCTGAGGAGCCTGTACTTGGATCCTCTGACCAACATCTTTACGAATCGCAACGTTTCTGTTGCATCGGCAGAGGAGAGGGAGACAGGAGTCTTTGATGCAAATCCGAGCGTGTCGACAGTCCTGCTTATCGACTCCAAGAGCGATGGACAGGAGGTCTGGTCGGTGCTGCTCGAACAACTACGACCTCTACATGACAGGGGCTGGCTCACCTACTTCAACGGCACCTCCCTCATCAACGGGGCCCTCACTATCGTCGGCACAGGAAACATTCCCTTTAATCTCGTCATACAAAACAATACAAACCGCTATGTATTTTACGACGCCCCTCTCAAAGACATATCGAACCCTGCGTACAACTCTTCAAACTCGTATTACGCGAGTGTCTCGATGGAAAAAGCCATTGGATACTTATGGTTCAATCGACTGGGATCGGGCCAAATCCATACGATAAAGACCCAAATCAAATCTGCGGCTGATAAGGGCTTGAAGTCACGGTATTGGAATACGCCGAGCTGGCCGATCTCGCTGAGGGATAGAGTGTGGTTTACGCTGACGGAGCATGGGGTGGGAATGCTGAATGTAGATGATTTGGTGAGCGCAACAAGGTGGAATTGGAACTGGTGTGTTATCGGTGGGTTGACTTTGTGTGGACACTCTTGAGTTTTGCCTCGGCGGTGAAGGTGTTTGTGGCGTTTTGGGGCGATACCATTGAATGCAGTCGTTTATAACGACTTGATGATAGATGTCAATGCCAAGGAATGTCTGATCATAAGGTTGGAGTAGCCTACCAGTTGACCACCGCCGCCCCACGCGAAGCCGAAGAAAACAGCCAGTCGATGAGGCGGTTAGTAAGTAATTTTTAGCCTAACGTGTTTAATCAGTAAGCTGATCAAATCAGTAACCTGATCACCCCACCAAGAATAGCCACCTTCTTTGTACGATATCACAGTGAATCACAGTGAA
>JAFISD010000183.1:0-61787 GCA_022560085.1 Helminthosporium solani
ATTATCCTCTTCTTATTTCTCTAGGTATAGCTTAGGGAACTTAGCACGCTTAGATTAGGGTTTTAGGATATAGTTACTCTATTTAGTTAAACTAGTTATTTATTAGGATAGAGTGGTTCTATAGGTAGTATAGGCTAGTATTATTAGCTAAGGTTTAGGTGTATATAAGGGTTGCTTTGTTATAGCCTTTAGGTAGTAATTAATCCTTAGTCTTTATTTTTACTATATACTCCTATATGCCTCTAAGTTAATTCTTACCCTATTTAGATCCTTTGCTAGCCTATACTATTATAAATAAGACTTCTTAATATAGGCCTTTTTAAGAAGCTTTTAGTACTTAATTTTTAGTACTTTTTTTATATATTAATAGAGGAATTTCTTTTATAATTAAATAGTATCTTTAGCCTTTTTAATTAAGTATATAATATATTAGTTAAAGTTTAGTAGTATTACTTATATATAGTATATATATAATTAGTAGTAGTTATACTCTAATAGTTTACTACTAGGGTAATAATTTATACTAATCTCTATACTAAAAAATATTATAAAGATAACTAACTAACTATATATATTTTAGTATTTTAGTATTTATTAATGCTAAACAAACAGACTTTTGTCATGTGACTGTAGAAGGAAAACTCCCATTCTCAAGAGGAAGATATATCGTATTTATCTTGACGGCGGCGAGAGCTGCGTTCGTCAACGTAGACTCACTCTCACGTCACCAACCGATGTATGGTGAAGAGTACAACAGCTCTCACGAAGCAGACCCTGGGCTCAGTCATCATCCTCCCAAAACTCGACCACTACCTTGGCATTCCAGACAGTCTTCAACAACGAATCGCCTCGGGTTACCGCCTAACCTTTGGTTAATTTCTTCTGTAGGCTCGTACTACTCACGTGTACGGCAAACGATCACTCTTCATCTGGGGCTCTGTCAAGGTAACCATCGTTTATATATTGCTCTCCTTCATCCCTAATGAAATTACTTTCGACATTGTACGAAGCCTGCAGAGATTTGGTTTGACCGCTATTTGGTACCTACAGCCGTTGGATTGTTAGGCCGTGGAAAGCGTGGAACTATGCGTTGGGTTGTATGACGCCGGTACGCCGTTGGGTGGTACATTTGGGAACATTTTTGGAGGAGCGCTTACCGAGTTCTTGGACTGGAGGCGAATGTTCTGCGTCTTTGGATTACTCGCTGCGATTTGTACGATCGTCGGTATAAACGTTATACTGTTACCACCAGTTCAGAGTGAGCCGACCGCGAGGACGGCTGCGACTTGGATCGGCGGCACAACTATCACTGTCAGACTTGTTGTGCTGCTCTTCGCACTCTCAGAGGAGGGTAATGTAGTAGGCTGGTATACACCGTGGGTACCCACACTCATCTCTATCTCCGGTCTCTTCATTGTTACGTTCGGCTTCTGGCAGCATTATTTAGAAACGAAGAGAGAGAAGCAATCCAGATGAAGATGTCAATATTCAAGAACGTTAAGTTCTCAGCTGTAAACGTTATCATGATGCTTTTTCCCACGAGCTTAAACAACTACCTAATTTCCGCCACGTACTGCTTTCAGGATTATTAAAGTCTTTCTGTTATGTATACAGACTACACTTCGCTTCATTCAAGATGGAGTGACGGGAGGTAAGTCGCCCCTATTTGCAAGCCCGTGGCCATTTCCTAGACGAAGGAGGCTAAAATCTAAACAGTAACTGTGGCATTGTTCATTGTTACTTCGCAGCTCTTTTCCCGCGTCCACTCAACTTACATTCTGGCCGGAAGCACCTTCTGCGTATCTATCCTCTTCTATCCTCTGTAATCCTGCCCCGATATCCAAAGTCCACATGGAATCAAATATGCACTAAATTCCCACCCGGGCACCCGGACAAGTAGTCGCCATCTCCATACCCGTACCCATATCAACATCATACTCCACTGATGGGCTATCCGCAATAGATTATTCTCCCCGTCTGCAGCGCTGACACCCTCTTTCCCACATTAACTCTCTTCGTCGGGAAATCACTGCTACCCGAAGATCAAACGCCGTGATTCATATTTGAAGGATGTGGGGGCTGGCAATTGCAACGGCAGTGCAAACTGCTGTTGTTGTGAGGGAAAAGGGTGTGCCTGTTAACATGATTAGTAAGGATAGGAATGGGTGTCGGTGTTTAGGATAATGCGTTGAAGGTCGGCATCAGGACGACGTGTTGCTTCAACAGCAGATTAGGTATTTCAGCGCTAGTAGTTGCGCTGTTATCTTTTAGAGAGACTAGGATTATGAGAGTGAAAAGGTGAAAAGATGTCGAGTATTGAACTTCGGGGTTACAAATGGCCTACAGACAGCCTTTTCTTAAATATCCGAATTCGCATGTTAAATACGAACATAAAGTTATATCAAGTGGCCAGAACTATAACCGATAGTATCACACAATTATACCATGGAAAGTTCGTATGATCACAGATAACCTCGTATGAAAGTTACAGTCGCTCTAGAGTCATGAGCTTGCAACCTTCTTGTCCTCTTCGATTATGCTAAATTTCTGGCGAGGTATTTTACCAAGAGACCAATCAACTATATACTGTATGAATATGTCTTTACATTCCCCTACTAGAGAGCTACGATGCGGTACATCGGTCGCCAGCGGCCGCCTAAACCTGCTTCATCTAATAACATCCAACTTGCATGCCCAATCCAACAATCTCTCACGCATGCATCTTTAGACTAATACCAAGGTGGATCAAGAGACCGGGACCCGGATTCCCTTCGCCGACTTCTATAAGTAAAATAATTGGTGAAGGTGTTGGAAGAATGCAATATGGCGACTTCGATTGTAAATTTGGCTATCCCGTAATTATTCCCCCACAGTGTAACTGCTGTTCTGACAGGGACCCAAGGATTGTGAAGAACACGCCTTCTGATCGTCTGTGAAACAATTTCATTGACGTAGTCAAGACTTTGAAGAAGACGAACCTTGAATGAACAGACATGTATCTAGACCTGTTCATGAATTAATTCGTTCAAGGTCTTCACTCTCCAATCGAAGCCACCCAATTGTAGTCGATGTAGCGAACAACGCCGTATGCATCCCCGGATCCGGAAACACACCCATTACATTCACGTATACCTACAGCATTTTCAGGTACGTGACTGCGCTGCTTAGAAAAGAGCAATGTGTGGAGGCGCGTTTTATTTTAGGCGATGGTAGGACGTAGAATGAGGGTTGTTGGGTTGGCCGAGCGAGCAAAAGGGGGTTAAGTTTAACATTATTAAGTATGATTCGCTCCAGACGCTCAAAGCAGGGGAGATCACTGAATTACCAGGCCATCATAATTTGTACTCGAATCTAAGTGATAGCGAGTCTGCTAGGAAGATAGTGATGGGGGTGGTTGCCGACCTATGAGCTGTGGATGGAGCATGGCGAGTTTGAGTACAAGAATATTGTTGTATTGAACGAGGATTGCAAGGAGATGAAGACGGGGAAGGTGGAAGAGGAATAGGGAAAGGAAACTGATAAGGTCTGGAGGCGGCTCAGGGATGATAATATGGTGAGGACATAAACTTGCCTTGCCAAGGCGTAGCCTACTTTATGGTGAGTCGTATGCACTATGCTGAAGTAGATGCAGGCACTTCTCTAGAGAAAAAAGTTGGCTTTTGATCATAACATGTAGAGTTAACGGAAAGAGGAAACATACTTGCTATTTTGTATCTTGACGCCATTCCTTTCAAAATATCATAACACACTGATAAGTCAATCTCTGGCAATTTGCTTCTAATATCCCGTCTCTTGATTTTTCGAGCAGCACGTAGTGTTTGAAATGGAAGTACAAACCATGTTGGCTGGATACCCTCCATATAGTTCTCCGTAAATCCGTTGATCATCCGACAATGGCCGATGCTGTCTACAACCTGAAGCACCATCGAGTGGAGAAAGTGGAGAGTTTCATCATCCATGGAGTCGTGTTTCTCAGAGTAGAATATCTGGAGTTCAAGAGTTGCACTAAGTAACAATCAATCTCAAATTATTTACGTCATGGTGAAGGACCGCTTACGCAAGGTTGATGGCTACACCAGCCCATGAGTGAGTGGAACGCATCCGCATTTTCAATATTACTTTATGTTCTTGCAACTCTCGTATCAATGTATCAAACTGAGTGCGTGGGGGCGATGGGTTCCATCGATGCGCTCGCATGTAAGCTTGAGCTCGACCCAACCTACGCGCAGCTTCGAATTCGACGACAGAATAATCGAGAATCTCGTCACTGATGATGGAATAATCCGTTATTGGTGGGCCAAAACGCACACTTCCATTAGTGAAGCCCACTACATATTCTTGAAGAGGCATGCTTGGCTGCTTTGGAAAGGGATTTGGGGGCAGGTTAAAATATCTGACAAGATGTGAGCTCCATATAGTCTCCCATGTTGGATGCTCACCTCTCTATCCGACTGAGTCCCCACCATGTCAGAACTGCTTCTTCGTCCTCGCATTTCATTTCTCCAGGTATGCATTCTGACTGGATGGCCACAACTTCATCCAGGCCAATGTCATAGGCAATCCTCACACATATGCCCAACGTTGTGAGCGCCCTGTCCTTGATATCTTGCAGATACTCATACAAGGCAATCAGTATACCCGCCTGCACGATCTCAATGCTCGGATCACCAAGCGCTACATATTGAGCAAAATGGTACTTGCATGCTCTATACCAAGGGCAATCCTCTGGCTGAGATGACCCCCCGATGGCTAATGGACTCACGAGCAATTGCATTGCGAGCATTTGAAGTAAGAATCTGTCCGTATTGCCAATGCCGCTGAAGGCCGCTACTTGGCGTTCAAACTTTTCTTGCCAGATTATCGGAAGCCAGTAGTGCGTTTTGGCGAAGTATTGTGTGGAGATGAGACGAACAGTGGTGTTGTGGGCTTTAAGTGCGCTCATGAGGCTACCGAAGAGAATAACGCGCATATGGGTGGGGCGAAGATGGCCTGGATGAACGGCCCAGTTTTCAGGGTTGATGTTGATTGGGCCTATGGACTCATGAGGTTGATTCTCGCATTCAGTCTCGATGAGTATGTCTTCCGGTGGGGTTGGCCGAGACAAGTCATGGGCTCGAAAGACTTGAGCTTCCAGTCTCCTCAGCCGTTCAAAGACGTCATCAAAACGAGAGCTGGTGGTTTCGACCACTATTCTCGGCTCTCTCGGACCTTCATGCTCACTGTAGGTACACTCTGAGGCAATCCTGGAGTCCGGAATTAGTGGGATTCATTATGTCCGGGCTTCGTGGCGGATACCTCGAGCATCTGCTGCATTTTGGGATGAGCTTGTCGCATCGCTTCTTACTTGATTTGCACTGCAGACATGTCCTCTGAGCCAGCGGTGTGGGAATGATGTCCATACTTCGTATTCAAGGTGTAGGAGCCATGAGCGTCGAGGATGAGCAACGAAGCCGAAATAGCCTGGCACCCTGGATATGAAGCAGTATTGGAGAAGATACATGACGCTAAGCTACTATGGACGCTAAGCTACTATGGGAATCGATCGTCACGAAATACTCCGTCCTTCTTACCAACCCGTCAATGTTCCATTAGCTATCTGCCTGTTGGATACATATATGTTCTATCAAGGAGCAAGTACCTTATTCGTAGGATTGCGTGCCTGGGTTATTGTTTCGGCAACTAAAGCATACAGACATAAGGTACTTAGGTATGCGTTTGAATGCGTGTGCAAGTTAACCGCTCACAACTGCCGACTATCTTCCAAGCAGTGTCACTGTGAACCCCACATGGCAAGGTTGACATCAAGAGTCTGCCGCAGCCAGTGTATGGAGGCCGTTTGTGATGGAGATAGGAGCATTAGCTTCGTCGGACGTAATCGTGCAAAGCACCGGAGATGTGCGTGGCGCTCTGACCGTTACCACAGCGTTGCTTGACTGAACGAATGAAAGACTGCTGCAAGGAAGCTATATCAAGGCATTAGACTTCGTATCTTCTTATCTCGTAATCATGCCACCACGGTTCGCATATATAAAGCGGAGAGATGGTGTACGGTGTTCGGGACAACGAACACGTCTACTAGCACACAGCATACCACGGCATCGCCCTGGAAATGCCGTTCCTGTACAACAAAGTCCTCATTATCGGTGCGACGTCAGGCATTGGTTTGGCGTATGCAGAAAAGGTCGTCGAAGCTGGGAAGAAAGTCATCGTTGTTGGACGAAGGAAAGAGAACCTCGATGCCTTTGTCGCGAAACATGGGCAAGACAAGGCCACCGCCATCGTCTTCGACATCACCCAGCTCGCCGAGATATCCAAGTTTGCTGCCGCTGTCACAAGCAACCACCCAGATGTCGACTGTGTGATGATCAATTCGGGCATCCAGCGGGGATTTGACTTCGCGAAGCCGGAATCGGTCGACCTCGCCCTCTACGAACTGGAATTCACCACGAACTACACGGCCTACGTCCACCTCACCAAAGCCTTCCTACCGCATTTTCAGAAACAAAAGAGCGAGACGGCACTCATATATACGTCGTCCGGTCTCTCCCTGATTCCGCTCGTCCGTCGCCTGGGATACTCGGCAACCAAAGCTGCCCTGCACCACTTCCTTCTCGCGCTACGAGAGCAGATGAAAGATGGACCCGGCAATGTGAAGATTGTAGAGATCTTTCCTCCAGCCGTGCAGACGGAGCTGCATGACGAGAAGCACCAGCCGGATATCAAGAACGGAAGAGAAATGGGAATGCCGCTTTCTGCTTTTACAGAGGAGTCATGGGCGAAGATTGTGAGGGGTGATGAGCAGGTTCCGGTGGGTTTTGCCGTGCAGGCTTTCGAGGATTATGAGACGAAGCGGCAGGAGGCATTCCACAAGTTCGTACAGGCGATGAAGCAGCAGGAAGATTAGATTTGTGGATGAAACAAGCAGCTGGATCTTCTAGTCAATACCCATTCCCATCAGCAAAAATGGGTGGTTTCTCAAAATATCACGTGATCACATGTGCGCACATGGGTGTCACGTGAGTGTACAACACGGTCAAACAAAGCACCAGACAACTGAACACTTCTCTGCTTATGTAATCCGACCGACACAGCCTCAAACCCAAAAGGCTCCAACTCTCCGTGGCGTGAGCGTACACTATCCAGCACCATCCAACACCATCCACCAGGTTTCTCTCACTCTGCGCAAGCCGCATAGCCGTCACTCGCTTTAAACTCCCCAACTTGCCTTTCTGACGCCCAAACTTCACGCCACCCCTAAGCCCACCCCGACCTCGACCACGGCTACTTTCACCATGTCGGACGGCCTGAGCACTGCCATGACCAACCGGTCGCTGAGAGTGGTGAAGACAGTCAGTACGCCTGGAATCTGTCAGTAAAGATAATGTCACTCACGCAGTCGCAGGAGCTTGAGTTTCTCGTCGACGCCGCCGTTATCACTCAGCAGCAGTACGACACCATCATCAACCAGCTCCCCGCCAACGCCGCCTCGGCGCGCTCTCTCACTCCGACGCCCTCCACCCAGCTCTCGAACCTCAGCATCAGCACGCCGCAGCCCGAGAAGAAGGCTAACAATGTGGGCTACTACGCCGACAATGCCTCGAACCCGCCTCCACCGGCCTACCCCATGCCGCCCGCCGCCCCTGTCGGCCCGCCCGCGCTCTGCCACGCCACGGCCATGTACCAGTACAATGCCCAGGACGCCGGCGATCTTGCGCTGCAGCCCAACGACAAGATTGTCGTCTCCGAATACATGAACAACGAGTGGTGGAAGGGGCGCAACGAGCGCACCAACCAGGAGGGTATCTTCCCCGCCAGCTACGTGCGTCGTGAGGAGAAGGCTATTGTGCCTGCTGCTTCGCCGGGCCCAGTGACCAGCAACTACGGAAATGCGCCCATGGATGTGTCGAATGGCGCCCACGACCAGAACAATGCGAACCAGGAGCCCAGCAAATTCGAGCAGGGCGGAAAGAAGTTTGGGAAGAAGTTGGGCAATGCGGCCGTCTTCGGTGCCGGTGCTACCATTGGTAGCAAGATTGTGAACGGCATCTTTTAAGCCCCGGGATTGGCTTACTTTGGACGACGCCAGGTTCATATCGCGGTTTGGATTTTCATTAGGAATCGGCGTTCGGGAAGAGGGCTGCGTTGTATAGTTGACTCCATTTTATAGGTTTGGTTCGGTCAGGTAAAGTTGACGGCTCAATGCGCACTGCTTTCGATTCTTCCATGATTTTTCCGCTACCCATCTCTCGATGCTGCAGTCTTCAAATGCTCCTCATGTGGGCGCAAGTATATGCGGCTCGGCGTACCGTGTTCTGACTTCGATCGCATCTTTGCCGCCAATCGCCCTTGGCTCGTCGCCAGCAACAACATTCACCTCTGCCAATATTCATATACTTGTAACAATACAGACTGCTACCTCTATCGAACCCTAGTATGCTTTATTAGCTATGTAGCTAAATACTACCTTGTTACCAGCAATAATTTTTATATACTTATAATAACGTAGACTGCTGCCTCTATCAAACCTTGATATGCTTCATCAGCCATGTCGCTACACATCGCCTCGTCGTTCGCAACAACATTCACCTCTGACAATATTCACCTATTTTTAACAACATAGACCGCTGCCTCTATCGAATCTCAATATTCTCCATCAGCCATGTAGACACACATACCCTCGTACACTTCTTAAACTACAATCTGAAACCATCGCTTCCCAACAGTATATATTATGTCCACCCGCTCCCGTTCCCGCCCAACCATCACTTACCACCCCTCCTGTAATGAAACCACCACCAACATATCAGCTCTCCCATCATCTCCACAAGCTCAGGGGAAGAAATGGCGAAACCGTGTCCTTTCCTATACCGCATATGCCTTCATCCTCGCCAACGTTTATGGCGCCCTACTCTCCTCGCCCGTCTACCTGTTCTACTACTACACAACAAGCTTTCCTACCACAAGCCTAGTAAACCTCAGTCTCATCACCTGCACGCAGATTATGATGATTTTCTGCATGGGACCCGTCGCAACACGTGTGTACAAGCGGCCGCATTGGCGTGCACCGTTGATAGGCGTTAGTGTGATTGTTGCTTTGTGCCATGCAGGCTCCAGTTGGGCAGTGACGACGTGGTGGTCGATTTTACTTGTTAGGGGTGTGGCATTAGGGAGTTCTCTTGGATTCCTGAAGAGTATGGGATTGTTGGTGCTGGCGAGCCATTATAAGAACAACGTTGCTTTAGCCTCGATGCAGAGTGGTTTCGCTGCACTAACCGGTGCAGCAGTCTACACGTCCATCATTCATTTCTGTATAACAAGAGACAGTCTCGTCGCCGCTGGGATATCACAGTTTGGTATCTCGTTAGGGACTTTGATCTTAGCCTCTTGTATGATTCGGAGATCACGACGATACGATTTCTTTACGCAGCTGCAAGAGAGGCAAGAGGTGGACAAGGATACGAGTCAACGGGGAAGTTTGTGGTTCATTCCAGGCTACTTTTTATCCTTCTCGGGCCTCTTCATCTATCCGACATTCTTCCTCCTCTTGTACAGCAGCGCGCCGTCCGCCTCTTCACCATTCGAAGGAATGATATGGTACACGGCCTCCCTCTGCATCGGTGCGTTCTCTGCGGCATACTTCTCCTCCGACTTTTGCCGCCACCGACTCGGTCCTCTAAACACCTACGTTTTCTCCTCCATCATCTCGGGGCTCACGCTCATCAACCCAGCATGGATGCCGTATTCCCTCATCCTCGGCCCGTCTTGTGTGCTCTACTGCATCTGCTTGGGCGCGATACTCGCCTTACATAGCAAGGTCCCTACCCTGTTCAATAAAAGGCAGCATCCACGAGAAAGAGATACAGTATGGGAAGATTCGAGTCGTATTCTGGCGGGGCTTTTTGCTGCGGTGGGGGTACTAGTGGCGGGTATGTTGATAGAACAGGTTGGTGTTGAGTGGGCGTTTACGATTTGGGGGGCTGTGATGAGTTTTGGGGGCGTTGCAATAGGGGTGGGCAGGATGTTGTTTGTTGGAGATTTTTGGGTTGTTTTTTAGGGAGTGTAGGAAGTGGATCGAAGATGGGAGATGGAGTGTCGATGTTGGGGATGAGGTTTGCCAAGTGACAAGGCACACTGCTTTGCACCTTATGCTTGTATGATATGAGCAAGCTGTTGAAACATACACGATGTTCGCATTAGCAGAATTACTATGGATAATCATCTCCAAGCCTTCTCCATACCGTTGAACTGACAGTGTGTTCACCGCCACTATTTCGCCGAGCGAAGCTGTGCTTCTGTCAACGACACTAGATATTTTGGTATCTGTCCGTACTCAGTACGGATACTTGGTGATCCGAAGGATGTCTGTATGGTCACGTGTAGTCACACGTGATCAGTACATCCGTGCGGGATTCAGGAGATGGTTATAGGCCTTCTCCTCCCCCCGTACGGAGTAGGTAGATCCAACCAATACACGACTATTCGTTTTGTCTCAGTACGAAAGTACAACCACACGTGATATATCACGCACAGCCCGCCCAACAGTATCTATAATTGCTGATCGTATACGGGTATCAATCACTAGCATGCTTCTTTTTCTTTTCTTTTTTATGTTGGTAAAAGGAAAATGCACATCTTAGTTAAATCATGTCGCGTTATAATGATACCTACAAAAGGAAAACCTTTTGGAAATTTGTTCCTTCACCCTGCCCAATAAATCATAATATTTACTTCGTTTTTTCCATATCGTATCGTGTCATGACATCATACATCGTCGCTCCTCCATTACAGTTTCGCCTTTTCTTCAATCACTTTGCAGTAGTTGCTCGGGAACCATCCTCTCACGCCGTTCAGCACACCGTCCCACCACCCGTTCTCATTTTGAGTGACGACTTGAATAACATCGCCAGCGCGTATACTAAGTTCCGTGTTTGTGCTTGCGTGGAAATCGTACAACGCCTTTACGAATATGTATTCCGGTCCCTTTTTCGTCTCTTTCTGCGATTTCTCATCTTTTATCTCGGCAGACGTCGAGGTACCTGTCGCACCGACGCCCTTGAGAAGATTCCACACCTTGACACCTTCAACCAGCCATTTGTCTTCCTCGATGACCACCTTGCCATCTGGTTTCATGGTCCGCAACTGCAATGGATGCGCCGTCCCCCACCTCACCTCCTTGCCCTTGACAAACTTGGCAAACAAGTCGTGGAACGCCGTTCGGACCAATTCTTTCTCAGTGTTACTCAGTCTCTCGCCTTCGCCCCAGAACCATATGCCCATTGCATCAGTCCCATGCGTAACGCCCCATTCAATGGGATAACGCTTATCGCAACACTTCGCGCGCCACTCTATTCTGTACCTGTGAAGCAAGTGACCAGCGCCATGATTGACTAATGCATTCACCATTCCGCGCTCCAGGTGGTGGACCTGCATATCCGCATAGACATGGCCAAAAGCGTCTTGCCAATCTTTAAACCGGTGCCCCAGCTCACGATTAGGGAAGTAATAGTGCATGAGTGCCGTGCAGGCTTTGAGCGGGTAGTCTGCTTGTAAACGGCGTAGGACGGCGTTGTAGCTATTTTCCGGTGTGCGCCACGCTTGGTAGACAAAATGCTCGTCTCGACATTCGCCCATTATGAGCTTGATGTTCCGTCTCTTCATGGCCTGCGCAAAGGCTCCGTTATCGAGCTCGTTGATCAGGCCATGCCGAATGAATTGGCCGTCTGTCACACCGCGGAATTCATGATACTTCATTCTCGCAATCGCGTCGAGAAGAATTTTGGGATTCAGGGTGCGTAGGACAGCCAATTTCTCAACCGGAGTCATGTCGGAGGGTATTTCGAGCATAGTGATCAGCTCATCGAACTGTGACTGCGCTTCGTCCAGCGACTTGGGCTGCATGCCCGGCCCATTCGAAAACATCAGAGCGCGGCGTACAATGGCCTTTTCGTCCGGCTGGCCTAGATCAAAGGCCAGTTGCTGGAATGTCGAGTGCGAACCTGCCGAGTACCCGCAAATGGTGATATTCCCCGCATCGCCGCCGAATAAGTGGATATTCTTCCATGTCCATTCGAGCGCGAGCCGCTGGTCCCAGAAGCCGTTGTTCGCCGAAAACTCGGCCCTTGTCTCTTCTCCTAATAACTCTTTCGAGGCAAGGAATCCAAAGACGTTCAACCGGTACGCAGGCACCACGAAGATCGCTTGTGCGGCCGTGTCACCCAGTACGTTGCAGAGATCACGATCTGCCGGGCTCCCCCATTGCAGGAATCCGCCGTGATAGAACACAACGACGGGCCATCCCTCGCTCGGCGCAGATCCCGCGGGAATCCAAATGTTCGTTTGAAGACAATCTTCATCCCAGTCGGCGCTAGTGTCTTCGAGAGGTTGGGGACATATCCCTGTCCTTCCCGTAAACCGAGCGGGGTTTGCCTGCGTGCCATACCGGTAACATGGGGGTAGCGGACGCGGCTTTTGAAATCGGAAGGGTCCTATGGGGGGGAGGGCATAGGGAAGGCCGCCTACATAGTGGCACAGGGGTTTGGAGGTGCTGTAGTCGATGTAGGTTGCTGCTTCTATGAATCCGCGCTCTTGGAGGTCGATGAGATGTGGGCGGGAGATTGTTTTTGTTATTGCCATTGCGGTGAGGGTAGATGATGAGGGGGTTGTGCTGAACGAGGGGAAGGTCTCTAGAGAAAACGAGAGGAGGAGTGTTTGGGCAATTTGAGATTGAGGAATGGAGAGAAAGAAGAGGGAAAAGAGGGAATTAAGAAGGGATGGAGAGAAAACGAGACAAGAGGTAAGGTGACATGACACGGCGAGTCTCGAAGGATGCGAACTTGAATAGGTCAGGTGTTTGTGGTGGGGCTGGTATTGGACTGGTGATTGGTGGACGGTATGGTGTAGTGGCTTGTGGTGTTCCAGGGTTAAAGCCGAGAGCTGAATGGAAACGACTTGGATTTTTCTATCATAGTTGGACGGAGTACGCCGCACAGGGTTGGTTGACATTCGGACTCCCTTTACGTGTACTAGCCTACCTACCCCCCCTCTCTCTCTCTTTCACTGTCCAAATCTATTGACAGATAGTGATAGGAAAGGTGCTATATACCGTGTCGTTATGTAGTCGCTTTTTGTTTCTCTTCAGGACTAGAACGGCCGACCTTCCTGATCCACCTGCGGCAGAGTCAGCTTGATGTGGACTTTGCTACGAATAATACGACCTGTGCTTACTTCAAAACGAGCTCGCCACCAGTTTCCAATAGTGTACCGATTTCTGAGTAATTCACCAAGCCTATTCTCCCCGAAGGCAGCACTTCGACCGATGCGGTAGAGACCACATCGCCCAGGCCGACAACG
The DNA here is from genome assembly GCA_022560085.1 of Helminthosporium solani. NCBI lineage: Eukaryota > Fungi > Ascomycota > Dothideomycetes > Pleosporales > Massarinaceae > Helminthosporium > Helminthosporium solani. Next base: position 13,351 of record JAFISD010000183.1, read on the forward strand.
TGGTGAAGATCCACAACACAAGCACCCAATCGCAATCCTTTGGTATACCGTTAATCGGAAACTCGCTTCGGATCCAGCGACTGTTTCTCGGATGCTTGCGAGCTTCTACCTTATCCGGTATGTGCTAAGAACGTTGTGGGTACATGTGGTCTTGGCGCGGGATTGCGGTGTGCTTACACGTTCCGATAACGTCTATTCTAATGTTGGACAGTTCAGTTCGATGTGAATGAAATAGCAAACAAAGTGGAAGCGTCCTCCTTTTTGTTATGAGCAGAGAGTATTTTCATGTCATTGGCGTACTCAATGCAAAGATACCTAGTGACATAAAGGCTTGGGACGGAAGAGGAGTCTATGTTTCTCTCCCTGGATCACGTTTTGCAATCCTCTCCACAATTTCCTACAGTCTGGTGAATCTTAAAAAGAGGAGACCAAAAGTTCGAGAAGCTGTCTCGACTATTCGTTCGTCAAACGAGATCAGCGGCATATGGAATTGGACTAGGATAAGACCCTTGATAGAATACTAGACATAGAGGCCTCCTGGAGATACAAACGATGATTTCTCTCAAGGACCAAGGAGATGATGATGAAGAACATGTCACCCATAGTATGCGAAATGTTTTGCAAGACTTGTTACGCCAAGTTTCTTTCCATTGGGAATCCAGAAATGAAACCCTCGGTGTAAAGAGAAGGCGTCAGGAAGAGGGCATCACTAAATTCTAGTGAAACAACGCAATCACAAGCCCTTATCTAGCTTAGAACATCGTCCTGTTTCTTCTCAGGGAGCTTGATCCTCGCATCGTCCTCTACGATTGAAGATCCTAAAAGATTATTATTTCCCTAAAATGTGGACTACTTAGCACTTGAAACTCCCCTGGAATCGCAGTTGGCCATGTGGACATTCAACACTTTCTCTCTCTCTCCTTTGTGTTTGATGAGTTACGAATATTGAGAGTTATGGAAGCTACATCTTCCTCATTTATTCAGGTCTTCCTTACGGACTCGCAAGTTTCACAGAACTTTAAAGTTGCGAGAACAGATGCTATGTAACTGAGAACCTGGCTTCCCCCGAAATCCCGACACTGAGTCTGGTATGGAATCAAGTCGGGTAGATAGAGTTCCTACCCATTGCAGATCTGCAAAACAGACACCACCAGCCCTTTTGCCAAAGCTCTTACAAGCGCCTTAAAAATGTCATGAGCAATTCTAAAAACTCGAGGAGCTTGATTCTAACATAAACATTGCTTGCGATACATGGGCTCTTTGACACTGGGAAACTTTGAACATCGATATTAACGATCTCCGGAATCGTTTTGCCTGGCGTCCAACATGAGAATATTCTTTCCAAAGATTTAAACTTGAAATCTTTTAATGGCAAACCCACGACATCGTCCGCGATTTTACTATCAAGGGTTGTTCTAAAATATAGACGATTTGACGATATGTGCAGCATGGAATTTTTCCAACACCCGTTATGTGGACATGTAGCATAATGTTTATTTTAAGGTGTAATTAGTTCTACTAACTAAGTATCCATCAATGGCAGAAGGAGGCGATGACTTAACTTTACCATTTGCATGCTCCACCTTCTCGAGAAGAACCACGTAAGGCGTCGAACAATGTTTGATCCCAACAGCTTTTGATTTCGTGCAATCCTGAGCATGCATATACGAGCACAATAGTGAATGGACGGAATCGCAGCGGGTATGCAGAAATATTCTTCCAAGATCGTCTACCTACTTAGGCAACCAACTACCCACCAAACCAATGTATCCAATTGTCAAGTCATAAGACGTTCCTTCCACACCACAACCCCATCTTCACATTCCGAAATCACAAATCGGACCAGGTCGTAATTTTCAGAATCGTTTGCCCAAAGCCTATGATTGGACAACGCATAGAGACTTCCAGTTCTCTAAAAAACCAATACCTTTTCAACGCCATTCAAACGCCAGTACTCCTGCCCAGAGCTTGTTTCTGCTCACTTTTGGATGTCCGACTGCACGTTGCGATCCTCCCATCGGTCCCAAATTCCACGGCAACCGCTCGCAATCCAGTTCAGCACCCTTGAAGATAAGCCACTCCACGTCCGTATTGACCCTGAGTTCGACTGTTCTTCTCTCTTCGGCCTCGACGACCATGATGGTCCCGACTTCTCCTTCGCTGAAAACTCCCTCCCCTTCAGGTGTTGCATCCTTCTTCCTCTCACCAAGCACCGGCATGCCCTCCACGGCTTGATGTCGCACTCCCAACGCACTTTCCACCAACCGCAGCAAAATCCACATCTCATGCACAAATCCCCACGTACCCTCGCGTACAAAGTCGCAGCCGCCAAATTTGCAAAAGAAGGAAGTGAGCCTGGCGTGAATATGCATGTACTGATGGTACTGTCGGGTGTGGCAATGGTATTTGCGCGGGGTATATGCGTCGCGTGTGAGAGAAATAAGGGAGTTGAGAAGGCGCTCCAGTCTCTTGTAGTCCGGTGAGGTTGTGGATGGCAAGTCTTTGTCAGAACTGGGATCGGGAGAGGACGAAGACTGTGGAGAGGACGAAGACCTGGGAGGCGAACTTGTCGCTGAATTTGCGGTCATGCTGTCTGATGAGCCGCCTGCTGATGCGAGTGTGGATGCCGACGAGAACGACATGTCTGGTGTGATTTTGAGGTGCTGGCTGCGGTTTCGTCTATATAATGCGGCGTGTTACTGTCGATTCACGCCCAATCGGGATGCTTTGGCTCTCGCGACTCTTCGACGAGAATACGTCCCTCTTTTTGTCGTATCCAGTGTTGTTTGTTTTCCTTTCTGCGGAGGGTACGTATTGCCTTCTCCGTTTTTGGCAGAATTTTCAACGCTGTGTTTCGCGGATGGGTGGTAATGTAGTGAGTAGTGTGCGAAGTAGTGAGGTGACTCCTCTTTGAGAATGCTAGCGGGTGTGCAGGCCTCTCCGCTCGTTGGTGGTCGTTGTGTGTTCGCTGATTCTGCAGACGTGTGTGTTTATATGTAGTGCAATGTTATATGAGGTGAAGAAATAAAGGAGCCTGGGTGGTGTGAGCAGTGATTGTGGTGTGCGGAAGAGTCACGGAGAGTCAGCTGACTTCTGGGGCAGCGGCGACGGGCGTACCAGCGGTTCACTAGTGACAATCGACGAGCTAAAAAGCGCAGGAGCCTATTATTCGAATTTTGATTGTGCGCACAGTGCTGGTTACGTCATAGACCCCAACGAATTTGCTTTTCTGGGGAAGTGAGAAATGTGCCGTGTGGGACTGGATTGAAGGGTTTCTACCATCTACATGAGAAATCAGATACGACGTTATACGGAATGCAGAGATATAGCAAAGCCCCCAAAATCATCCTGCCATTCTGGTTCACAAGACCGACGCCAGTTGTGTACAAATTTCGGTTCTATGGTGTTCACATTCGGGGTGGTGTGCAAAGACAGTACAAGTAGATCTAGGAAGATGTCGATCGGACATGAAAATGTGTAGGTCGTCTCGCTGGAGGGGTGAGTAGGCCTTGGTCGACTCCAAGTGTGGGTCGTTCATAGCTGAATGTACATATATACAAGGTGATAGGAAGGGTCATTCGATCGTAAGAGTTACGTATCATCAGTGATGCATACGTGGTGAGGCATTGCGCACATACTATTAGGTGCAGGCTCACTCTGTTGGTAGTCGGGTGATGCGTGGTTTCTAGGAGATAGCTAGAGTATGGACTCTCGGGTCATCGTCGCGTATTTGATGTATCCGGTCTCCGCGTAGTCTCCGTACGGCTGTCACTCTCCTGATACTCTGGTGGCCGCCCTTGTTCAAGATGCTCCCTCGACAGTGCCCTCAGTGGTATCGTGAGTCCGTCCTCTCTAGCCCTCTCTAGTGACATATCCGTAGTTCCCTCTCTCTTCGGGCGATATGGTGGTGGGGCCTCTCCATGCTCGTCCAGCCCCTCCTCGCGTCTCACAAAGGCGGCCGTCTGATCATGCCTCCAGGTGCCGTGGAACCAGCGCCGCGTGTTTATCCAACCGTCCATGTCCCTTGCCAGAGCATTCTGTCCGCTAAGCCGCATGGCCTCTTTTCGCTGTTTCCGCCGTTTGTGCACCCACCACAGGAAGACGGCGACCATAACACTGAATATGGCAAAGAAGAGGAAATAGTAATTCAATACGTGGCTATGGCGGTCTTGAGAGGAAGTTGGGTTCGAGTTGGACATTCCCGGGAAGAAGTCTTGATTCGGGTTCATGGTTTCACTGGGTGTGGATGTGGGCGTGGGCGGAGATGTAGTGGAATTATGGGATGGGGGTGTAAGAATGGACGTCGTCATGGGTGGTATGGATGCGGTCGTGGAGATTGAGCTCGAAGCAGCTGCCGTGGGCGTAGAGTCATCGTTGAAGGTCTGGGCGGTGGGAAATGTAGGTAGCAATGCCATCCACAAGAGTGCCGCTCTTGACGTGAAGATACCGAAGGCACGGGGACGAGTCCAGCATTCACCCCCCATTTTCACAGCATGTGCTACTGTCTCCCATAGAGAGCGTCCGATAGCTCTATCAGCCGTCCGAGACCCAAGTCTGTTTCGGAGAGACAATATAGTTGTACACCATGGAAGTCCAAAAAGAATAGGTCATGATGCAGAGGACGCGGATTAAGGCGGGAGAACACCTCGATAAGCTTCGCTGACATGCACGGCTAGAAGGGTGATGTCGCGATTTGATAGGGATGTGGAAATGGGCATCGGAGGTGTACGGAAGCTTAAGTACTTACTAAGAACCGCCTTGTGCCCAAACCGCGCTAGTGGTGTGTGTGAGCTTTGGCGTCATCTTGGACATTGAAGACCATCAGGGTGATCTTCAATCTCCACAATATCGCCCCAACCCCGTCCTACCCACGTCCACACGGCTTCAGAAGATATGGTCAAGGCTGTTCGAGGTGAGTCAACTCGACATTCTGAGCATGTGCAGCGACTGATTGATGGAGGCACCCTCGTCAAGTGCGACGCGTCCATCAAAGCAATGCTGGTGGACATCGACAACAGGAACAATCACGATTTCATCATCGAGGAGTTGGACGAAGAAAACATGCTCGTCAAGGAAACCAAGGTCACCGCGCTGAAGAACCGTCTGCAGCAGGTACATTCATTAACGGCACGCTTGTCATGAGACTTGTGGCTCACGCATCACAGATGATGAAAGACCGGCTCAAGGACCCGACGCTGGAAGAGGACAGTGGAAAGGATGCATAGTCGTTCTTGTCTCTAGCGCTACATAGGTACTCCTCCGCATGTCCTTTTCTCGACCGTAGCCCTCCGACATCTACGACATGCCGTTGGCCTGCGCGGCGCCATCGATGGGGTCAATCCACGACGCACGGCGGGTGACAAAGAGCTCGGCCTCTGGCTTTGCATTGTTGAGAGCGTCGGGGTCGTCGAGCGTACCGACCTAGCCACGATCAGCTTGTCATTCACAAATGCAAAAGCGCAGGGGACATACCTTGATGATCTTTAGGCCGGAAAAGGTTGCTCCATCACGCCAAAGAGTGGAACCGCAGTCGCCGCTGATAGCATTATTAGCAAGGAATTCAAGCGATTCGTCCCGCAGTCCATCTTACCAAAAGTGGGAGGTGACGATGTTGCCGCTCACACCCGTGACCTTGTGCTCCTTGGGCGTGCCCTTGGTAAGCTTGAAACCGTCTTCCTTGTAAATGGCATTGATGCTGTAGGTCGAGCCGGTGATCTTGCGGCAGTCTGTGCAGTGACAGAGGGCCTAGGAGGGGTTCATCAACTGGTGTCGCGACCCTCGTGCAGCTGCTGACACACCTTCTTGACAGGGTCACCCTCAACCTGGTAACGCAGATTTCCACAGAAGCAACCTCCAGGCTGAGCCATTGTGGTATAATAGAAGAGATTTGGAGAAGAAAGCACACGATACGTGGAGCGAAGAGTGGTGAAGTGCGGGGTGTTGAGGATCAAGGAGAAGATTGACGGTATTTGGGAGCAGCATTTATACTATTGCCTACCCACCTACTACCTACCCCGCTACGGAGCAAATCATATGGCTATTAACTATGGAAATGCAACTTGGCCGGCGGGCAGCGACAAACCCACCACCACTTCGTTCCGTTAGCTGGTTATTCCTAAATTGTCAACCGCAGTCAGCAGTTTTGCCTTTGGCCATTAACATGAGGTCCTACAGCGTCGATAACACTACAATGCCTCGATTGCCAAGGAGTTGCCTAGACACAGCAATTGTTCCATGTCTCACGGTGGGATAGTTAGTGGGCGGCTCGGCTATTGAATTCCAGATTGTCTTAGAGCGCATCCCGGGCAGATTGTAACTTCGGTCTACGTACGGAGTACATAATGGTAGCTAATGGCGGAGAGAGACATGTCGGCAGGCTCAGGGATTAAACACGGCACAGGATGTTTATGATGGACAGTGAAAGTGGCGTCGGCATAGCTGCCGCTTCAACTTCAATGGCAGGGAGTCACAAACAATTCAATATCCTTGAACCGATGTGCACGTGAGCGCGAGTTATCCCCGCGTTTTTACCGTGTCACGTGCGGGTGCACTGATCAATCCATTCACCTTTGCTCTTATCAATCTTCCTCCGCTTGTCAGCAACATCCGTTCAGATGGCAGAATGGACGCATATATTTGACGAATAATCTTCCCATCGTTGTCATTGCTGGCCTAAGGAGGATAGATAACGTGCGCGCACCAGTTCCGCTCGACTTTTGTTGCGTTGGGGGGGGGAACGGGGAGGAGGAGGAGTTGGACATCATGGCTACAAACATGAACGCGCCCAATGTCTGGAGCCAGATGAATTATGTCCCTCCGCGAGGCCAATGCAATTTTCGGCAATCCGTACTGTCGACGAAATGCGCGTGCTTGAGGTTCATGCTGCATCCTCTCAAGGTAGGCCGTTGTCTCTCTGCTTTCTACCCTATTTCATCCTATACGTCTCGCATCAAACGCAGGTGATGAAGCTCCATACCCACCAAGTAGCCATACTGATATGTTGGCATCCGCAGAGCTCCTCGAGCTACGAATGCGACGGCTGTGCCCACCACGCTTCCTTCCACACCATGGAAAATAAAGACGAAGACGAAATCCGCAAGCGCTGGGAGCAGGAAGCCAGAGACGATGCGCAACGCCAATCACAACATCAGCAACAGAAGCTTGACGGCGATGGTGCGAGGCCTAGAAAGCGTCTAAGGGAAATCGAGTTCACGCAGTCGTCACGGAGGTTGTTGGAGGGGGGGATGGTGACGCCGGAAGAGGGCGATACTGCGAGTGAGGCGGGAAGTGCAAAGGGACGGGCAAAGGCAAAGGGCGCTGGAAGGGGAGAGAAAGCTAGTGGTGTGAGGGCCGGGAGGGGGAAAGGAAAGGCAAAAGGAAAACTGCAGGAGATGATTGACGTTGACGAGGAATATATTGAATTGGATTGAGAGGGAATTGAATGGCGTTTACGGAGCACAGAATATGATACCCGACTATATATGCACCTAGTTATGCCTTTTCATAGCTTTATAAAAAAATACTTTTTTCGTATATAAATCTAGGATATAATACAATACCCAACTAACGTACATTTTACTACGTTGTTTGAAAATACTTTCTCTCTAGCTATGTTCATGAGGGTCTCAACCTTCGGGATGCGCCAAGACATGACTCGCGTGAGCTTGAAGTTCCATTCCGCGACAACTTTCTCCCCACTCACTTTCACGACGCAATGCACATTCACTTGATACAACGATAGCGAACACACAATCGCACAACTAGATACCTGTAGAAGCCCAATAATACCGTCGTGCACACACACATACACACAATCTCTTCCCCCGTCCTCTGCCTCATTCATTCCCAAACCCCCAACAATGGCGACCCCAACGCCCTCCACCAACACGCCGCAAAAGCACCTCCTCGCACTCTCCTCCCCCGCCCCACGAAGCGTCCCACCCACCAACTTTGACTCGCCACATCTTCTCAGCATGCTCAACGAAGGCGGCATCGGCATGGGAATATCGATGAGCGGAATGGGCTTGAGTGGCAGCATGAGCCAGTTGGGGTTGAGCCAACTAGGCCGTGGCGACGAAGACGAGCGCCGACGCCGACTCGAAAGCATAATTCAAATGCTGAAAGCGCGGCCCGGTAGAGTGAGTGAAGAAGGCATTATTGCGTTGTGCAGAAAAGAAGGTATGGAATTCGAGCGCGCCGCCGAGAGCGATGGTTCTGTGGTGCTTACCTTGGTGATCGGCAACGAGGCCATGTGTGATATTGCGATCCGTAACGGCGATGTAGAGAGCGTGAAGCTCGAATTGGCGTCGGACGATGACGGGACGTTCAAAGACTCTGGCTCAAATATCCTGTTGAAGAGTCTTAGGCCGTTGCGTCCGGGCCAGCACAAAGTCAATCTCATGCTCGACCAATTTGCGGGAAATCTGGACAAGTTACTACGCATGGACAGGTTGAGTGCCGACAATGGGGGAGTGCAGTGCTTCAAGGCAATCTTTGGGTTGCATGCAAGCTTGTCAAAGCTTTTTGAACATGAGAAGAAGATTGCCATGGCGCTTTGGGGTGAGGACGTGCTGGATAGGGGGATGAAAGCCGAGAGAGAAGTTTTGTGCAAAAAGAGTGGTAGGCCCAGGATGAACGCTGGGACTTGCCTTGGTTTGAGTCTGGAGTATTGGATGGATCGTCGACATCTGAACACCAAGAAGTCGCAGCAGAAGCTGTCAGCAAAGGACAAAGAGCATGAAATACCGGATAATGCATACCCCGAAGACACGCACACCAGGACCAATAGGATCTACTCTCTGGCCATCGAATGCGAAGCCTCGCCCTCTTCAATGTATACACCAATCCGCATCCCACCATCCTGGATTTCCGACAACATTGAAGTCTCCAAACCCGCCGAAGGAACCGACGACGCTGTCATCAACAACATCCTCAACAATAACAACAACTCCTCGGCAATCGACTGGCTCGATCCCAAGCCTACCTACCTGGACTCCACAACTGGTGCAGCCGACGAACACGACGCAATGAACATTGACAACGCGCCAGGTCGTCTCCCCAACATCCGTTTTGTAGCACGCTTCAACCCCCCTCTCGTCGTCCCACTCTCTGTCTACGCCAACATTGTCAGCAGCGTCGGTCTTCCATATCCCGAAGACTTGCGCGCAACAACCTTTATCGGGCTAGCCATACGCCCACAAGATGCAGATCCAGGCATGAATGTCATGGCTGGCGGAAGCACGCCCGAGATACCAAGTACAAGACGTGTCCTCAGCGTCGACGCCAACGGGAAGGAGACGCTAAAGACGCACAGGAACACCTTGTACGTGCCCAAATTAGAGTTTTCGCGAACGCTGGAAAGTCTACCATTTCAACACCCAAGACAGTTGGTCGAACTATTACCGGTACTACGACAATATGCCCTGACAACCTCGCTCCTCCAAAACACCTTTGTCGACCCCGTGGCGGATCCCCAGGCCACAAAACACACACCCCCGCCGGTACGGGAAACGACGATGACGACAAGTAGCGTAGTAGAGACCTCGGACCTTGAATTAGACATTTCACTCGCGTACGCAGCACCAATACCTCGTCTCACAGCCACCATGCCTCATCCCTCCTCATCCTCATCCTCATCCTCATCCTCATCCTTTTCCACTTCTTTATCATCCTCTTCCCACCCACCAATCTCAAACACCACAGACCTCCTCGATTCTCTCCTATCTTCTCCCTCTCCTTCCACCGCCGCCATGTCGCATTCACCCCTCCGCATCGCCCTCGACGTCCAAGCAAACGGCGACCTCTCCATCTTTGAACAAAACGTCATTTTCGAAGGCAAAGCTTCGCATACAGATGGCGAGGCGACCAACGGGGCGGGTACAGGTGCAGATATGGATGCAGATTTGCAAGATGCGCAAAAGAGGCAGGAGAGGATCAAGAGGATGGCGAGCGCGTTGGATATTTCTGGTGATTTTGGGGTTTGGGCTGAGTGGGTTCGACGGGAGGTCAAGAGGGGGTGAAGAGGGGGAGAGGAGGAAAAGGGAGATTTGGATAATTGATTGCTTCATGCAAAGTTAGGATGGTATATGCGCGTGTATATGTGTGTGTGATTGTAGATAGCAAACATGATGAGTACCACGAGTCAGTCATCCACAAAACATCATTCACACAAGCAATAAAAAAAAAGAATAAGAAAAAAAAAAGTACCAACTTCCAAGACGAAATTTCTTTTCCAGATTTCTTTCTTCATTCAATTCATTTTCTAACCGGAGTTGTACATTACAGTGTGGCATTGCTAAATCTGCCATCCACAAGACTTTCCTTGTCAACTTGCTTCTTCTTCTTCTTCGTGGGGATCGATTAGTTGGTTGTGCGGGGAAACGCAGTGGGGTATGATGAGGGTTTGGATCAAAACGCGAATGCTCGCACACCGTGATGCGCGGTGGCGAGTGACATGTAAAAGGGCCATGGTCTAAGAGGTGGTGGCGTGTAAAGTGAACATGAAGGTGCAGGTGGGGGGACAAGTAAAGGAAGTGTGTGGGTGTACGGAGTAAAAGAGAGAGAGAGAGAGAGAGAGAGAGAGAGCGAGAGAGAGAATGGGTGTTTCTAAGGTTTCGCAACCGGGACAACCATCTCGAGCTCCTCTCCGGGACCACCCTGGGCAAAGGCGGCAATATCTGCACCCTCGACCTTTCCACACATTGTCTCGCACATTATACCGGTGATCTGGTATGGGTCACCGTTGGAGGCCGGGCGGCGGTCTTCGAAATAGCCCTTGCCCTCGGCAGCGACAGCGCGAGGGATACGGACCGAGGAACCACGGTTGGCGACACCCCAGGAGAACTTGTCGTACGATGACGTCTCGTGGAGACCCGTCATACGAAGCTGGTTGTCCTCGCCGTACACGGCCATGTGTTCCTTCTGGCGGGTGGCGAGCTTCTCCATGGCAGCCTCAATGGCCTTCATACCGCCTTCCTTGCGGGTCTCCTTGGTCGAAACGTTGGTGTGTAGACCGGCGCCGTTCCAGTCGCCAGGGATGGGCTTGGGGTTGAAGGTGACCTTGGCACCAAACTCTTCGGCAACGCGATGGAGAAGGAAGCGCGACATCCAGAGTTGGTCGCCCACTATTATGTAATTAGTATACATGGATCGGGCATGGTCGGAGCATCACGTGAATATACGTACTGTCAATACCCGGGCAAGGACCGACTTGGTACTCCCACTGAGCAGGCATGACCTCGGCGTTGGTGCCAGAGATTTCGATGCCGGCGAACATGCACGCCTTGTAGTGGGCTTCGACAATGTCACGGCAGAAGACCTTGCCAGTGCCGACACCGCAGTAGTAGGGGCCCTGGGGAGCTGGGAAGCCGTTCTTGGGCCAGCCATACGGCCAGCCCTGGGCGTCGAGGAGGGTGTACTCCTGCTCGAGACCGAACCAGAACTCTTGGTCCTTGTGGGCGTTCAGCACAATGGCGGCATCGTGGCGGAAGTTGTATTTGTTGGGGGAGCCGTCGGACATGTATGTCTCGCACATGACAAGCACATTGTCACCCAGACGGAAGGGGTCGGGATACAGAGCCACGGGGCGGAGGTAGACGTCGGAGTTGTTGCCAGGGGCCTGGCCGGTCGAGGAGCCGTCGAAATTCCATTCGGGCAGATCAGAGACCTTTTCGGGCTTTGAGCTCAGAGTCTGGGACGGGGGTTAGCAGGATGGCCCATGTGGCGACGCTTTCACCGCCTTGTCATGGCACTGTGGCTGCAGTGTGTGTGCGCGTGTGGGTGTGTCGGTGTGGGTATGAGAGAGAGAGAGAGTGTGTGTGTGCATTTCTGGACGTAGCCGGCGTGTTTGTAGCTCGTCGAAGCTGCTCACCTTGCACTTTGAACGCAGACCATTGGATCCGTCTATCCAGACATACTCGGCGATGAACTTGCCCTTTTGTGGGAGGCGAAGGTATTTCTCGAGCTGCGGTGTCGCCGTGTTAGTTTCAATGGACGAGAACAGTGCGGGATGTAATCAAGGCAGGGGAAGACTCACGTTGGCAGTGTTGGAGAGAATTGTTGATTCAGCCTAGAAGACTTGTGTGAGCTTGTTGCCTTGTCCTGTTGATGGACACGAATGTCGGCCGTGGAGACATACCATGATTGCGGTATGTGTGTGTGTGTGTCTACTTCTACGTCTAGGGTTGTATGACAAGATGGAGAGGTTCAAGTGACAAGACAAGCAAAGAGTCGATGGGTGGTGGTGAATGGGAGAGGGTGAATGGGAAAGGGTGGAAAAGGTGACGAAGACAATATGGAATGATAAGGATTGCCGGGGGCCGACCCTTAAGTAGTCCCTGATAACTCTCTCTCACACACACTCACACAGCCCGTCGTCCTGGGGTGCTCCGGTCTGTGGCGGGGTGCGGCTGTCATGGCCCTGGAAGATAGGAAGAAACCGTCTACTAGATAATCAGGTTCTTGGCTTCGGCCACTGTTTCCGTGGGATGCGTGGAATGATGCAAAGCAGCTCTATCTACTAATAAAAAGCGCCAGGGGTTGTGCCACCGACGCGACATGGAGGCTGTTGGGGAGGGAGGGAATATCCCTCACGCCATCTACTCCGTACATACATACATACATACTCGTCAATGATCACGGGTATTACTTTGAACTTTGTTTGTATTTGTTGACTCTTCTTCTTAGCAGTCAAAAGAATACCATCTGTCCATCTTCCCATCTACTCCTTGCAAGACAGAAGAATAGTCGTAGTCATAGACTCAGGGGGGCGCTGTCTGTGGCCGTGCCCAACCGCTTTGTCTGCGGGCAGAGTCGCCCAGGCTATTATTGATGCGATACAATCGATGGATCGTCAATGGGACCTGAGCTAAATTTACCAACATGGTGACCCAGTGCCGCCACCAGTTGTTGCCCACATGGGTGGGGCCTTGGGTCAGCTTGGAGGCGAGCCATGGAAAACCCACACTGTGCGAGCCTGTTTCTGCGCCTGTGTCTGTGCCTGTCCAGGCTGACTTTGCCGGCAGTGCTAGTTATCTGGTGGCGACGCGACAAAGATGCGAGTCCGTCGAGATATCGAATAGAGTGGCAGAGTGAAGACTGACTGAGTGAATGAGCGGCGGCAGTCATCCCAGCACGTCCGACATCTCCGTTTCGTGTAGTCAGAACAATAACCCTTTGACCCTCTCTATTAGTTGAACCTTGAACCATCGTCGACACTTTCTTTTACTTGGCCCAGCTTCGGCCTGGGCAGTTCCACCATGCATGCAAGTGCAAGGCAAGCGTGGGGCCTGTGGGCGTTTACCAACAATCCAACCTCACACGAGCATCGTGAACCGTAGGTTAGATACATGCACACATCTGCCTTTTCGGCGACACTCTCAGCGCCAGTCCAAGCGGTCGAGAAGCCCTTTTGCTTGATCATCGTCCGTACTGCCACAAAAGTCATGGCTCCAAGCTGTCCCCACCAGTGTCCACACTCACCGCGTCTTTCTCTCTCTCTCTCTCTCTCTCTCTCTCTCTCTCCCCAGCACGCACCGGCTTCTGGAAGAATGAAAACCCTCCAGACCCCATGGGCAGAAGACGTGTAATCTAATTGAAAAAAAAAAAGAACAAAAAAAAAAGGGTTATTATCCATCAAGCGCTGCTCAATCACCCGACAACCGCGTTCCGACCCCACGACCGACGTTAATAATGCAAGTCCCTCTATTGCACTCCGTATTATTCCATCTAATTACAGTATCTATACATCGCACTTGATTTATCCATCTCTACCCCCTGAAGAGCCTTCAACCCACAACAACCGTCTCCAGCAATCCTCGCCCGTTATCTAGCCGTGTCACCGTCACCCATCCGGCGAGCCACCCCGCAAAATCTTCGGGGGTTCGCCCCACACTTCCCTGCGCCCAGAGATAAGAGGCGAACCGCGTCTCTGATTGGCCGTCCATGATTGATGCACAAACGTAATGCTCGCCGCCGCCTGTTGCCCTTTGTGTGTGTGTGTGTGTGTGTGTGTGTGTGTGTGTGTGTGTGTGGCCTTGCTGTCAACGACGTGTGACGGTAGATGGATAAAATGTGAAAAGAGTCCAGATGGCTTGTACATAGGGGAGACGCGACACGGGTGCCAGGTTGCAAGAGAGTTACCGACCCAGGATCCGCATCGACTGACATGGCGTCCACTTCTTCCACATCAGGCATGGTGGCCCTTTGTCCCACGTGCTCTGCGCTCGCTCTCTATAGATACGCTTATGGGGCCCATATGGAAGCTTCAGTCGGAGATCAGGGAACCTCGAAACTCTGCCTTGACCGTGTCAAAAAAAACTACATTCTGCTGTCAAGTCAGCGTCGCGAGCTTAGTTACCCTTTCGTTGGCCTCATTGACTGTCGATTATGAACAGCTTTTGCAATGCCCACCATCCTGGGGGGTGGTCCTCTCCTCTCCTCTCTTCTGCTCTGCTCTGCTCTGCTCTACTCCTATGAATACCTATGCATCTTTCCAGCCCATGGGTCATCCCCCGTCCAACGCTGAAAACACCTTCTAGTCGCTTTCTTACACCGGCGAATGAGACAGCCTCCGATTTTGATGAACGGGTGTGGCAAGAGCGCCAGTACCTGCAGGTGAGGCTAACCGCATGGCGAACAGAGCGGGCGTGACATCGAACTCGCCGGGTCGCCGGGATCTAAAGCATCTCTGGAGCGGTACCATGAGTCTGGAAATCTGGGGTACATGGCCTTATCCGACGCCGTCTGGGAGAGCGCATGTTCGGTGCTGACAATAGTGTGAAGTCGTTTCCCTTATCCAGCTGCCATTTGACCGCCCGCCTTGTGGGCAAAAACTGCCGGTATCCTCCAACGACGGCCATTTTTTTTCTTTTGCCTCCTCCTTTGGAGAAATAATCCTCACTTGTCCTTCTCCCCATACAACCCCTTGGCCGTATGGACCCATCCGCCGTTCCGTTCCGTTCCGATTTCATCCGCACTGACAACGGTCGCTCATCCTGACGGCAGAACCACATCCAAGCGAGACTGACAGCATGGTCCAAACTACACCGCTATGGTGGGTGCCAATATTTTCCTTGATCGGCGTCGCCCACACGTTCATCGACCTTGTCTTCGACCTCTGTCTCCACCCGAGGCGGCTGTCTTGTATGATGACATAATCGAGGTTTCGGCGACAGCAAGGAAGGGCATAAACGACATGGTGCTTCTCCTCCAGCTTGTGATCCACCATGTAGTGTGTCTCGATTAACGGTTTGATGAGAACAGTACTCTCGTCTCTTCTTACGTATACGACCATGCTTTCCACAATGTATCGTCCTGCGCATGGCCGAAGCTTGGTTCATGGCAGGAGACCCAGGCAATGTTTCCAACAAAAAAACGTTCTATAGTCGACAGCGTCAGTCCCAACGTCCCCAAATCAGATTCTCTGGCTACCGTGGTCCTGTAATGCTTGTTCTCTCGCATTGCCGTTTGGCAGTCGTCGTGTCCCTTCCAAACATCACGAAATCCCAAGCGCTTGATCCAATCGTGATTGTTCAAACGGCATCGCATGAGAAAAAGGTAGTCCCTGGAAGTGTCAGTTGCTGCTGTGTTGTTACACTATAAAGCAACAACGTTGTGGACGAACAATGTGAGAAGCGTGTAAGTAGATGTTCAGGCCACTATAACTTACTACGATACCATATCCAAACTACAATTCACAAAGCGAGGTGCCTAGTTACCAAAAAAGACAATACATGCTGGACAGTACGCGCAGCTGTCGCATCGGTTCGATTATGTGTTATACAGAGCATGTGTTCCACCGCCCGTGCTGCCATTGGGGGCGTGAGCGTCTTCATCCTTGTTGCCGTTCTAGAATGGTAGATGAGTTCCACACTGGCTGTGGTTATATCGAAAGCCTTGGGGCCGTTAACTCCCATGAGCTGTGTCATGGTTGCAAGATGCGTGAGGCAAAAGGTGGAGACTGGAAACCCTTCGCTCCTGTCGGCGAAACGAATCGATCGAAAATAGAAGAGAAGTTGAAGAAGCAATCGAACCCGCCTATCCAAAATGGTACGTCGGCTACTTCGTACCTTCGGCGAGAAGGACTACCGAGCTGATGATGAGTGATAGAGCGACATGCACGCTGGTCGTGGAGACGATGGTGGCCTTATCCATTTCGACATCGTAGTCATTGACATTGCGTCCATGATCTACACAATGCTGTCGAGGGTGACACGTAACCACGGTACATGTCCGATCCATGTGTTGCTCGACAATATCAGACGATGCAGGGTATTGTATTCTGAGCCTCATATTGATGTGACACGTTTGTAGTCTGGTATCTGGATGTTCACATGAGACATTGTAGTGTCAAACGAAGAACACTAGAGGAGAATAGAAGAGGAAGAAGGTTATTGAAGCCAGTCTGCGAAGCCGAGGGGGTGAGGTGGAGAAGGGAGGGATGGAAAGCTTGGGCCCGAGCCTTGGACCAATAAGCAGCCGGTATGACTAACAAGAACCCCGTCACTCTTGCCTTGCAACTATTTACGTTGAATCGTCATCCTCATCATAACGCATTGCTAGACCACCAGTTGACTGTTTTGTCTCTCCTCAGGGCATGAACACTGTATTACATGCAGAATCGCTGTCAAGACTCCGCCATCGTGTTCCCTGAGGTAGATATTTCGCTCCTCCATAGCCTCAGCAAACTGAGCCTTGTAACGATTTGATCATGCGCCAATTCGTCTCTATAGCGGTGACAATATCACCATCTGCATCCTGCCTGCATTCGTAGTATCTCCTTTATGTTTCATCGCCATGCAAAGACAGTATGTAGCTAGTATAGTGAATCAAGTACTGAACATAGTCTTCTGAATATCGCCTTACATGCACCACCCAATTACCCCCACGACTGGCACATTCTCGACTGTCGCACTATGCTGCTCCTTCTAAGGTGGTTGCGCCGAATTATGGCATGTATTCGTATGCCAACGTGGGGCCGGACGAGGCGGCGTGTCTGAGGAATTCGAGGTTGAGTCCTAGGAGTGAGATAGCACTTGAACCTGGACAAGGAAGGTCTGGGGCGGTGGATGGGAACGTGGTTTGAGTTGGATGCTTCTGGTGGGTAGTATGTTGGGTGACTGGGCGACTGGGCGACTGGGTGACTGGGTGACTGACTAGGCGAGGGTGCTCTGTACGCTTCTTGGGATCTCGATGGCGCTGTCAAGCTTCTGGTGGCTGCGCCTTACTAATCTCAACCTGGGAAAGAACGGTGCCAAGGGATTGACGTTCGAGTCAGGTACGAAGGTGTCAAAGTGGACATTACGTAGGCGGGCCGAGGTTCACTGATATGGGAAAAGGGGGGGGAAGAATGGAACAGGAAGAAGAGGAAGAAGAGAAAGAAGAGAAAGAAGAGAAAGAAGAGAAAGAAGAGGAAGAAGAGAAAGAAGAGGAAGAAGAGGAAGAGGAAAAAGAAGACGAAGCAGCAGCAGCATCATCTTTTCTTTCATGCATGTGCGCTAGACGTACCCGTCGAGATTGGCGAGCAATAGAGTTTGCAATGACAGCTTGGACTCCTTTTTTTTTTGTAAAGACGGATAGACACCTAAATAGATATTAGTTGGGTAATTACTTGGGTGATTACGGAGTACATACGGAGCACGATGATCTTCACTACAAACCCATTCGTATTCCGTCCAGTTTGGTTACGACGAGTCATGTGACAGCGGGCCGGATAACCCATCCATTGCGACAAGACGACAAAACACTCGTTCTACGTATACAATATAGAGTGCATGTACTCCGCATAGATACACATCTAGATAACTAATCATGGTGCTTCTAAACACTACTCCATAGGGGGACACTCTACCATGTATACCTGCGACAGAGCTATTCCCAATCGTCTATTCAGCTGCCAGTACGGGCTTGGTGCATTATGCTCTATTATACGGAGTCACTAGATACTCGGTTCATACTCACATTCCTCTGTGCCACTGTTCCGTTCATACTCACATTCGCCAGTTTCTCCTGAGCCTCTGCAGCTCTGGTACGCTTCCGGCACTGTTGGCCATCAGCTGGCGGCCATTGCAGTTCCGTGCTGCTCCTAGACCTACTCAATCCGCATCCGGTCTTCTGGCTCGCAACCTGGCATCCAACGGAGACCTTGGCGCGTTGGGCAGCTCCTCGATATCTAATAAGAGTCGGGGTAGCAGGGGAGGTGACAGTGGGTGAGACCTTCATCACCATCCCAGCGTCGATCGGGCCACCAGCACAGTGCCGTCGACTCTACTAGTCCACCTCCTATAATCCAGTCGTGCCAGTCGTGCCAGTCCAGTCCGTCTCGTCAGCTCTGTTCGCCCTCGCAGCCTCTCCTTGTTTTCGATTCAGGACCACAGGACAGCCACACACACCTCGATGGTTGTTTGTTCGTAGCAGACCACCGCTGCTCCTCGGCCTCCTTTGCGCTCTACCCCATCCCGCCGGCCGCCAGCGTCCAATTAGAGTGTCGCGCGCTTTACTTGGGGCTGCTCCGCCGGTTCGCAGCAGCTTTCACGTCCTTTGTTTGTGTTTGCCTATACTCCGCATCTCTCTACATACAAATACACATTCCACCTGCTTGTAACCGCTCCGGCTCTGGCTCCTGTTCGACCCCGAACAGCGGGTCGCCCCCCTCTCTCGTCGACATGGCGATGCATCAGCGCACCCGCAGCGACGCCGGAGAGGCCACCATGAACAGCCCGCGCTCGCGAACCTCCAGTCGCGCACCCAGCTTCAGCAGTGATAGAGCGTCAGTCGTTGGCTCCGTGGCCTTTCAGATGCCGGCGCCTTCCACCGTGCGACCCGCGCCCGCCTACATCGCCGCCTCGGTCGCCTCGCAGACCGTCACCGACAACCAGAATGCCCACCTGCGCGAGGCTGCCGACCCCAGCGAGGCCCTCGTCAACGCCCTCTTCTCCGAGAGCGCCCTGAGCCTGCTCAACGCCTTCCTCGACCATCTGCTATTCGCCTTCCTGGCCAATGCCCGCTCGCCGTCGCTCACCGCGATCCGCCCGGCCATCACCGAGGTGCTCAAGCCCCGGCTGGCCCGCGATGCCATGGCCACCGCCGACGAGGAGCTCGAGGGCCTGCTGGCCGGCGAGGACGAGGAGGAGTTTCCCGCCCAGGGCGACCGGAAGGACCAGAATTGGGACGTGGAGCGGGTTTGGAAGCGGACCCGCCTCCGCATCATGGTCTACACGCGCCTGGGCGAGCTCGAGGATGAAGATGAAGAGCGTTATGTCCAGCAGGAGCGCGGTCTCACCATGGTCGAAAACGGCGACGAAGAGGCGGGCCTTGTATCATGGGCTTCGGCCATTTTCTTGACTTCGGTCATGGAGCATATTGCTGAGCAATCCCTGCTCATCTCCGGCCAGGCTGCGTTTACCCGCACCTCAGCAAAGTTGAAGAGGCTAGCCCGCCAGTCGCTGGACGACGAGGAGCAACCGCTGGAGCGTCTTGTGGTGGAAGAGTTCGATGTGGAGAAGCTTGCCTTGAATTCGGCGCTCGGACGGCTATGGAGAATATGGAGGAAGCGAGTACGGTCCCCCACCGGTCCGCTTTCTCCACGCGGCGTACGCTCCACGTCCAGCTTTGCCAGTCTACATGGCCGGGCAGCAAGCTACGACAATACCAACGAGCTTGACGAGAGTGTGCGCGAGGTGCCCGAGCATGAGCCTACCGTGACCGAGATTGCAGCAAACATTCCCCTGCCCCTAGGCGACAATGATATCAACGAGATTGAGGTCCCTGGCCTGGCTCGTACCTTTGAAGAAGACGAGATCAGCAGCACCGAAACCCCGGTCACGCACCCGCAACGACCAAGAAGCACCATTATACTCGCGTCGCCAGACACCTTCAGGAGACGGCCGACAAAGGAACGCTCGTTGTCTATGCCTCCACCAAGACCACTTCCCTTTTTTGTACCTGCTCGGTCCGAAACAGAACCCTCTCAAGATCCCGGCTCCAACCAGTCTGAACTCGAGGAGGTTGAGGCGCTTGAAGTCGTGGCCAGCAATTTGCCCTCTGAGCCTCCCTCGGGGATCGTATCCGATGACGACTCTTATATCCATGACGAGCGCCAGGATGGCATGGATGACGAACAGGTAGATGGAGATCATGAAGCGGACGCCGACATGGTGGCCTTTGCAGCTTCCACTGGCATGGGCTTTGGCATGGGTTCCATGGATCCACTAAAGACAACCGGTCTTGACAAGGACAATGATGGCTCTGGCACTCCTACACAAGCCACGTATGGGGCGCAACCCCAAGTGCTGCAGTCGCAGCGAATGTCGATCGAGAAGACCGGCCCGCCTGGCATCGTGCGCACATATTCTACTCGGAGCTCCAGCCTAAAGTCACATCCGACACCTGGGAGCACACCACAAGCAACTCCCAAATTCGAGGGCAGGTTTTTCTTCGAAGACGGCTACGCGGAAGACGATACGGCTGGGCTAGAAGCCATTGGAGTCGCACATACCTCGAATATACCCATACCCACGCCTTCTCCTCCCAACGAATACGCTGGTCATGGAAAAGGAAAGCACCCGTCGTATGGCGGCTACGTAGAAGTGCTCCCGCGCCAAATCGCACCCACTTCAATCCAAGTCCGCAATACACCTACACCAGAAGCAAGACCGTCGCCGGTAGAGAGCCCCAGCTCCGTCAATCAACCACAGCCCCTCGATACCACTTCTCCCCAAGCCCGCAGAACGCCGTTGCCCGCTGTGCAAGAAGCAGAGACCAATTGGTCCCGCAGAACGCACTCGCCAGCTCAAGCAGAAAGATCGATCCAGCGCAGTAGCGACCCACGTAGCAGTCCCAGGCACAGCTTGTCACTCCGCTCTCACGAGTCGCCTGTTCCTGTTGCTGAACGAGCCATGAAGCCCAAGACCCTTGACACGAACGTACGTTCTCGATCAGGAACTGCAGACGGCATGACCCCGGATAGGTCACCGCTTCAGCGTATGTCTTCGTCCTCATCGACTAACCGATCTGTTGGGACGTCGATCCTCCATAGTGCTCGGGATTCAAGCGTGAGTTTGGAGGGTCGTCCCAGGGGTTTGAGTGGGCGTATATCGGAGGAAGATCGCCAGCGCGAGTTCGATTCGCTAGTCAAAGGAGATGAGACTGTTAAGGTCACTCTCACTCCTGAAACCGTGCGAGATGCCAAAGTAAGTTGACTGGTGCCGACCAGGTGCAGCGTACTAACAACCGCAGGGTTCATTCGTTCCCAGCCGTGCTGAACCTCCAAGGGCTGCATCCCCGCCAGAGATGCAGTCACCCAGCCCCTCAACCACAGTTTACCCTCGCGTCAATGCCGACGCCAACTCTGGATTCGGCGCCCAGCCTTTCCCCAATCGATCGACTTCGAGGAGCAGGGGTCCTATTCCATCATCAGGAAAGAGAGTCCTAGCGAGGGAGCCACGCATTCAGAATGAGTCTCTGCAGGATTTCGTAGACTTTATCCGTTCGACAGGTCCCGCTCCCGGCGGAGAACGACCTATACAGCCTTTTGTACCCATCAACAGCGCTGAAGTAAGGTCCAACAATGCGTCTCTCGGTGGTCTGGGCAGGAAGCTATCCACTAGGAGAACCTCTTCCCATTCTCATACGAAATCTGCTGCCGCTGACGGCCCATCCGCAAAGCCTCGTGTGCACATGGAGCCACGCAGTCCTGCCGGGCAGCGCAGTGGCAGTAATGATCTGATCGATTTTATCAGACAAGGACCGCCAGGCCCAAACAACGGGCAGCACAGAATTCCTCGTTCTGTGGCGCCGTTCCGGACGACTGTGGACTCGGATCAATTCGAAAACATGCTTGATGATCATGGCACCGTGGAATCAGCCTACGGCTCGCAAATCTCGACCCACTCGAAGCAGTCTGTACAGACGTCAAATTCGCGCACGGATCTTCTTCCCAAACAAAAAGTCGTGCAGCCGGCGTACTCCAACACCCCACAGAAGCTCACCGGCAACTACTCGTCACCCACTGAACCCGTCATTCATAAAACCCACCGCCGTGTCAAGGACCCCTACGCAATTGACAGCGACGACGAAGACGACGATTTGCTGACTGCCCTACCCAACAACGCCGCCAAGTCGCCATCGGCACGTGACGAAAGCTTGATGGAATTTCTCAACAGTATGGAGCCAACTTCCAACAACAAACCCGAAGCCTTTGTTCTCAGCCCAGAAACCATCGCCGCAGCCAAAGCCCGTGCAGTCAAGACCAACATGGGCTCTCAACCCAACGCCAACATGTCGCCTACCAAGAACTTGCGCAATGGAAAGATTCCATATGCACATCCCGCTACGATCTCTTCCACCGTCATATCCGATGCACCGCGCGCGCATAGGCCTAGACTCCAAGCCCGGGGGGCCGCGAGCGAGACAAGAACGCGATCCAGCACGAATGATCTGGCGGATTTCCTGAGGAATTCGGGACCACCCGAGCCGGTGCGAAGGGACGGTGCGCCGGGAGGGACAGGAAAGAGAGAGGAAGGAAAGAGGAGTGCGGCCAAGTTTTGGAGGAAGAAAACGTATCCTGACATGCCATGATTGGAAAGAAATTTGTTGTTGTTGTTTTCCGCGTAAACGAGATGACTCCCTGATTATGTTTTATATGGCGGACTTATTCATTGCTTTTTTATTTTTCCCCCCATCTATCCAGGTAGGTTATGCTGGATAGATGGTAGAACGTCTGCTTGTTGATTGCTTTGTTTCTGTGAATGATATCATGGATGCGATGGTCGGAGGAGACATCCATGGACATGTTCCCTCCTAGGCAGTACATATTGGAACCACTGGCCTTGTTTCTTTTTTCGTTCTCTTGTCTTGTCTTGTCTGGGTTCTTCTCTGGGTTATCATGTGGATAACAATTTGTGTATAGGCTTCTGTTCTTGGCTAGGAAATGTTCTGCGGACCAGCGCAGCGGTGGGGATCAATAGAATTGTTTTAGTATGTAGTGTATGTTATTTTATTTGAGAGGGAGGAATGAGTTCGGTTGTTTAAGCAAAAGAAGCAGTTGTATGATGGTTGATGTAGTTGTTCGTACAAGTTCACTGCCCACATATTCAAGTGGAAGCGTACTCCGTAGTGTTCAGCGAATAGCAACCCCCTCACAATCATGACTAAGCGGGAATGCTCACATCTATCAATCCAGCTCATATTGTATGTTTTATCGCATCCCGCACTTCAATGTTGCCTTCGTAAACGTTGCCTAAAAACAGTATCGAGCCTAGGTCATCAGTCCCTCCCCCACTCTTCACCATCAACAATGTCCTCCCCACCAGATCGATCCATCCTACCCCTCCAAACGGCGCCAAAACTCGAGTACAACCATAGCGACGCCAACATCGACAGTCTTGTCTCCGAGATAGGGGCATCCGTCCAATGGACTCGCGAACAGTCAATTTGCGCTTCACACTCGGCTACACCACACTCTCCTGCGTCTGCCTCGCAGACGGCAAAAGCAGTATTTTATCCCGAGACAACGGAGCAGGTTTCGCGGATTTTGAAAGCATGCCATGGGCGGAGGATTGCCGTGACGAGTTATTCCGGTGGTACGTTGTCTTGTTCATTTCTTTCTTTCGACATGCTAGAGAGGAGAAGAGGGAGGGAAAGGGGAAAGGAAAGGCTAATCGTTGGGTAACGATGAACAACGCGCTTGAAGGTGTGGAGACAGTAAACGAAATGTCTTGTTGACTGGAAACCTTTTTGTTTAGGCACGAGTCTGGGAGGCGCGCTGGCGGCGAGTAGGGGAGGTGTTTGTGTTGCTTTTTCCCGCATGGAGCGGGTGGGGGAGGTTTGGGAGGAGGATCTTATGGTTAGTGTGCAGGCGGGTGTTGGGTGGGTGGATTTGAATGAGAGGCTTGAGAGGGAAGGGAGGGGGATGTTTTGGCCGGTTGATCCGGCGCCAGGGGCGAGGGTGGGTGGTATGGTGAGTTTTATACCTTTTTATTTTCCTTCTTCAAGCTTCTTTCTCCTCGCCTTGTCGTCTCTTTGTTTTTCTTCTAGGGGCTTACTATGGAGTAAGAGGGATAAACGTGATGTGAGGAATTGATACTGACAAAAGTGTCCATAGATTGCAATGTCTTGCTCAGGAACCAACGCATATCGTTACGGCACAGTGAAGAACTGGATCATTTCCCTAACCTTGGTCCTCGCAGACGGCACAATCATCAAAACGCGGAACCGTCCCAAGAAGTCCTCGGCAGGATACGACCTCAATCACCTCATCGTCGGCTCCGAAGGCACCCTCGCCCTCGTAACAGAAGCCATTCTCAAACTTGCTCCGCTACCCCAAAATCTCCACGTCGGTCTTTCCACCTTTCCCACCATGCAAGCTGGCGTCGATGCCGCCATCGCCATCCTCAGGAGTGGGCACGTTCTTGAGGCCATCGAGCTGGCAGATCAAGATTGCATACACGCGATTCAAAGTAGCGGACTCGCGGCCAAGAGGCAGTGGACGGAGAAACCAACCCTGTTTCTAAAGTTTGCAGGATCGGCAGCAACGGTACGGGATCAGATTTCCTTCGTGAGCGCAATCTGCTCAGAGAAAGGGGGAGCCGAGGTCGATGCCAGTGCAGAAAAAGAATGGATTAGTGCGGTGTGGGGTGGGAGGAAATGCCTAGGTAATGCGCTTGTGGCCATGAAAACCACACCTACCGATCTTTTCCTTAGCACAGATGCTGCGGTCCCGAGTTCCAGGATGGCACAGCTGGTGGAGCGTAGTAATCGTATTGTCAAAGAGGAGGGTTCGAGCGAATGGTTTTGTGCAAGTGTTGGTCACGTTGGGGATGGGAACGTGCATACGGCGATTGTATGTCCAGTGGAAGCGAGGGAAAAGGCAGGCCAAATTCTCACGAAGATTCAGCGGCTTGCGTTGGAGTTGGAGGGGACGATTACGGGAGAGCATGGGGTGGGGTTGAAGTTGAGGGGATTGTTGGAGGAGGAGGTGGGATGGGAGGGTGTGGGGGTCATGAGGGGGATCAAGTTTGCGTTGGATCCTAGGGGGATTTTGAATCCGGACAAGGTATTTGGGATTGAGGAGGGTTGGTGACGGGGTATCGTTGTGTAGAGTGTGTGTGTGGAATATGTTTGGTGTGTTACTCCATCTTCGGGATCGTAATGTTACGGATGAAGACGAGATAGTTAGAGGCCATGAGCGCGAGGATGTTTTTGGGATTTTCCATCTTCGACTTTTAGATCTATGATTTAGATTGTCGTCGTATCTAACTCGCGCCACGGGTTATAACATGACTACGAAATATTACAAGAATCGAGTTGATTCACCAGAGTACTACAGATATATGAACAACAGTATTCCTCTCGCCCCTAAGCCGCAAAAGGTGTTATCCGGTTATCTTCTACAGCTTGGATTGGCCCTATAGACGTGGAGAAACGTAGAAGTTGTATCACCTATGCCAAATAGCAGGGTGAAGATGAATAGAATAAAAAGTACGTGATTCTACTAAATCTACTATTAATTTCTCGAATTCTCAATGTACTCTTGTACGTATATTATAGCAAGTACATCCTAGGTTCCCTTTCGAACATATTGTATTTATCTTTTTGTTCTAAAATCATTTTCAAGTCAGACCTTGATGAAATAGAATGATCTTTGTATTGAGTCTTACAGCCCACTTTGAGTCGTCTTATACCATCGCGCAGACCAGTCATGCTGGGAGGCCTGGTTAACTCTAGTCGCTAGCGTCATACAAAAATGACTGTCACTCCTCACCAATTCCACCATCTTCCATCTTTATTACAACAATACGATGAAGAACTCTTCAATGTTCCGTTTCCCAGCTATTTCCTACCGTTACTGTGACCGAGCCAAGGCAATATATGTACCCATGTACCTTCGGTTTACCCTCTCCCGAAACTTTTGTTTATCCGAAAGACGATCTCCCCCGCTTTCTCCAACTTAGGTATGTCTCTCGGTTCAACTATAGTCTTTCCGCATCGTCACCTGTTTAACCCAAGGCGGTGATATCCTGGATGCAGAGTGAAATAGCGCTGTAACCGTTACAACCAATTCCATGACGTTGGTAGGTACAGCAAGCATGTTGACCAAGATGCCTGGATATAGTATCCCGTCCTGTTTTAATAGCTATATGGTCGTACCCACGTACCATATTCTGGTTGATATTGAGAAACTGAATGTTCACGTCCAAAGCGTAGACCGGTCATTATGCTGCGGGTCCTAACACTATCAAGCCTTGGGCTTCAAACCTTTGCAGCAATCCACCATGGTCTCTCTCTACGCGCTGGCTCTACCGAAGCCAAGGACGCCTTCATCGACAACTTGGTCTCGCAGATGAAAGTTCCCGACCTTATTCAACAACTACACCTCACCTTTGGAGACAACGTCGTTGGCCCCGCAAGCGACAATTCCCTCTACGACTTTGAATTGCGCTTCACGCCCAACGCCTCGATCGGACACGTGCACGACTGGTACCCTATGAACAAGACCCACTACAACGAAGTCCAGCGATTGAACGTGGAAAGCTCAAAGTTGAAAATTCCATTTCTCCACCTGGGTGAGTGTCTGCACGGCGTTTTCAGTGCCAACCAGAGCATTTTCCCGCAGGCCCTCGGACTAGCATCTAGCTGGGATTCCGACCTCGTGGGAAGAGTCGGCAGAGCTATTGCAACCGAAGCACGAAGCATAGGGGTTCATGCTTGCCTTGCGCCCGTCCTCGATCTCTGTAAAGATCCTCGTTGGGGTCGTTGCCAGGAAGCATGGGGAGAGGACAAGATTCTAACTTCCCACATGGGCGTAGCCTTCTCGTCCGGATTGTCTAAGAATGGATCCTGGGAGGAGAAAGATGCTGTTGTACCCGTTATGAAACACTTTGCTGCTCATGGTGCTCCGCAGGGCGGGAGTAATGGGTCGCCTTTTGTAGGCCATGGGAATCGCGAGGTGTTGGAAGAGCACATGCTACCTTTTAAGAGCGTTGTGGATCAAGGTGGCGTGGGCGGTGTTATGATGGCGTACCATGAGTTTGATGATGTGCCTAGTCACGTCAATCCGCTGCTCTACGCGCAGCTGAAGGAGTGGGATTTTGAGGGATTTGTCATCGCTGATGATACTGGCAAGTTGAGTTGAAATTGACTGCAGAGGCAAATGAACTGATGGTTTAAAGGAATGAAACAACTCCAAGTTGGCCATAGAGTTGCGGGGTCGCCTGCGGATGCTATTGCTCAGTGGCATAATGCCGGTGGTATGGTGCAGTATTACGACTACCCTCTAGAAACACTGCTCAATGCGACCGTTGAAAATATCGCCAACGGAACCGTCAAAGAAGACGTAATACGGGGCATAGTGCGTAAAGTACTAGGGATCAAATACGATGCAGGCCTGTTCGATGATCCGTACATTTCTGAAGAGACTGATCCTTTCAAGATTGTTCAAGATAACGTCCCGTTGACACTAGAAGCCGCACAGAAGAGCATCATCCTTTTAGAGAACAGAAACAACACCTTGCCACTGGATACCGAGAGGCAAAACTTCAAAAAAATTGCCGTGATCGGACCTTTTGGAGATATTTTAAACTACGGAGACTATACCGGCACGTATGGAATGTACCCGATAGGAAATTCCTCGACGTTAAGAGAAGGCATCTTGAACACATTGAGCGGTTCCACCACAAAAGTGGTGTCAAGCATGGGGGCAAATACATGGCTATACAACGGACATTATCCAATCCCTAATTATCATCTCGCATCAAATGGCACCCCTGGCGGTCTCCTGGCAACGTATTACGCGGATACAAATTTCAGCCAGCCCATGGTTCAACGGGTGGAAACGCCTGTTGGTACATGGGGACTATATCCACCACCAAGCCTGCCGTCGAACAATTTCAGTGTCATTTGGGAAGGCGAGCTCGATGCTGCCGTCGATGGCGAAGTCGATGGCTGGTTAGGCGTTGCACTTGATGCCAACACTACAGCGAAGATCTACATCGACGGTGAAATGCATGTCGACATCCCCTTTACAATCACGGGAAACATTCTCTCGAATATCCCTGAACGTGCTTATTCACTGGTTAACAGTACTCTCCCGCCACCTGGCTCCGCACCATTCACATTCAAGCCCGGAGTGAAGCACCGCATTCGACTCGAGTACCAGACATGGAATCTGTACCAAAAGATCGAGAACCTAGGATCCCTGAACGCACAGGTGCTTCTATTCTGGAATCTAGTAGACCGCAACGCGGCGGTAGAAAAGAGCGTCGAGGTCGCAAAGGACGCCGATGTAGTTGTCCTGACAGTCGGCGGCGCCTGGAATAGTGATGGCGAAAGCGGCGATCGAGGAACTTTGGGTTTAAGCGCCAATCAAACTGCCCTTGCAGATGCCATGTTCGCCCTCAACAAACCAGTCGTACTAGTATTACACGGCGCGAGACCCTTTGCCATTCCAGAATACTACTCCAAGGCAGCAGCCGTCTTGGCCGTAAATTTCCCCGGCCAACAGGGCGGCCAAGCTACCGCGGATGTACTATTCGGAAAAGTCAATCCAGGAGGCAGACTCGCAGTATCCGTTCCCGTACACGAAGGTCAACTACCCAGCTACTACAACTACAAGCAAACAGCGCGGAAGAAGTGGTACGTCGACATCCAGTCCGTCCCACTGTATTCCTTCGGCTACGGACTCTCCTATACCACGTTCAACATTTCAAATTACCGCGGCTCGACCCCATCGTCTTCGACGGCCTTGTCCAATACCACAAACACCTTCACCGCAAACGACACCATTGTCTTCTCAGTAGATGTCACCAATACGGGTTCCCGCTCTGGATCGTACGTTGCGCAAGTATACCTCCTGCAGCGCGTCAGTCAAATCACCCAACCGCTCAAGCAGCTTGTAGCGTTTCAGAAGGTACATGTGGAGCCAGGAGAAACGGTGACGGCGCATATGGAACTCGAGGTGGAGAGGTATTTGAGGATGCTGGATAGGGAGTATAAGTGGGTGGTTGAAAAGGGGGAATATATTTTTGCAATGTTGGATCATGGGGGGTGGGATGCGCTTTGGAATGCGGATGCGGGGGGTAATGTTACTATGCGGTGTGTTTAGTGGTCATGGTAATTGGTGATTATGTAGTGGGACTACTTTGGAATACTTGAGAAGGCTATTCTAATAACTAATACATGGAGTATCTTTGAGTTGATTTCTTACAAAGATATCTTTAAGCTGATCAGCTTTCATAGAGCAGATTGTCAAGTTTCCGTTTAAGTGGCTGAGATCAGGTCGAGAATAGGTCCAAGTTACATTAGCACTGGTTTATAAATAAGTATAAAGTGTGTTCTTTTACGTCTCCTTCAATAATTGTCTACCTTGGGGGTGAGTTTTGATACACAAGCTGGAGCACTTTTTTGCACGTGAGCCCTTGCACATGCATCTCAGATGACGTAAGCGAATAAGCAAGCAAACATGCAGACAAGCATGTGAGTATTACCCCGTAGTCGAGTATTCCTTGCCAACTACATACAATGCACATACGGAATACACCCCACGAGATCAGAAAGAAAACCTCAAACTGGAAAAACCGATAAAGGAAGAGTAGGGTATATATAAAGTCCTCACATGTTACTACAAGCAACCCAACCCTCACCTTTCCTCCTTCTCCAACATCTTCACCCTCGCCAACCCCGTCTTAGCATTATGCTGCCCCTCGGAAAATCCGGCGCGCTTCGCTAAGCTGGCAGCTTCCTGGTACTTGGAGCGGGCTTCTTTGAACTTGCCGTCCATCTCGAAAAATTCGCCTAGATTGTGTGTGGCTACTGCACAGCCAATATCGCACTCTTCGGTGCGGTCGGATGCGGCTATGGAGTTTGCTCGGGCGAGGGCTTTTGTGGCCCATTGGCGTGCTTGTTCGACTATGACGTCGCGGGAAGGAGAAGGGGTGGTGGTGGTGGTGGTAGTGGTGGGTGGTGGGTTTTGCTGGGCGAGGCTTGTGGAGATGTTGTTCACTGGATAGTTAGCGGGTGGATTTGGGATTCTTTAGAAGGTTGGGTACTTACTTAGAACGACGCTGTGACATGAATTTGGCGGACAGAGTTCGAGGGCTCGCAGGAACAACGGCAAGGCGAGAGACTGCGAGTCGTACTGTTCGTAGTGTTGACCCAAAGCCTCCAGTGTCGCGCCAATCTCCTCATCCGTCATAAAATCCCCCTCGCCCTGCTCCAGCCCCTTGGACGCCCTCCTCTGCGTCTCCGCCAGCACGCTCTCCACCGCCTCCACCAACCGCTTCTCCGCATCCTCGGGCTCGTTGACGTATTTCGAATCGTATAGCTGGCCCAGCTTAACATTGACCTGTACCATGTTCTTCTTCACGCGGCTCCTGTTGCCGTTATTCCAGTGGCGGTCGCTGAACTCGTCCATCCACCGCTGGCAATCCGCGCGCATGATCTCTAGCACGTCGCAGGCCATGGCGTAGTACCCCGCTTCCTCGAACAGGGCGGCGATGGCGTACTTGACGCCCATGATCTCGTCGCTGAACGGGTCCATGCCCTCTTCGTTGGCGATTTGCAGAGCTTGGCGAAAGTACTTGTTCGCCTCCTTGATGTCGAGGTATTTGCCGCGACTGTAGAAGAGCGCGCGACGGAGCTTCTTGGCGACAGGCTCGGGGAAGTTGTGGTAGGGCTTCACGATGATGGTCTGGTAGTACCACGGGATGAAGTAGGCACCCCAGCCGGCGATGGCGACGATACTGTGGCCGTCAGCTCTGGGACAACGCGAGGGCAAAAAGCCTACCTGAACACGGCGAGCGGGAACATGATGGGACTCCTCCGCGTCTGCTCCCTAAACTGCGCCCGAATTGATGATGACGATGCATAGCGTCTTGAGACGAGAGGCTTGCATGTCCGAGCTACTGGCAACGCCTCGCATTGCCCACGATGGCCAGCAATGCGCGAGACGGATCTGGCGAACATGCTACTTCCACCACAGTCTCCTCGGCCGAATTGATCGAGGGAGCTTGCGCGGATTCAAATGCGAACGTAAATGTCAATTGATTAGATAATTATCTGATGACGGTGAAAAGTTGGCCCAGACCGTGTAGGGCTAAATGCGCTGGAATGACGTCGAGTTTTGGCCAATCATCATCGTCGTCATTAGATATCATATATCATCTATGACGGGAGGGCCCTTATATGTAAATAATTGTACATATGTACTTAAAAAACACTCTTTCTAAGAGCACAAGCAGAGGATACTGCGACAGCTGGCTCGAAAAGAACACTTCAATAGCACTGAATATCTGAACCCGTCGTCTTGCTCAGACAAAAAGCAGACAAGCATGTGTGGACGGTATGCACTGGCACTGGTGAGTAATGGTCGAGGAGAGGTAGAAAAGCAGGAGATGAGGCAGTAGAATCCATAGCCACTTGTATAACACGTCCGTAGCGCCCTTCAGAGGCACGATATCAACTTGAGCAATCGCATATGCCCGTCGCCGATGCTCCCGAAGATGACAGCGTCCGCCACACGTATAACTTTGCACCCGGAAACCATGGTCTAGTCTATAGAGCAGCAGAGGAGCAAAACAGTCCAGCTAAAGGGAACACTCACGATACCAGTTACAAGCTGCAGGCTATGAAATGGGGTGTGTATACCTACCATTGGCCATGCACCGCTGTCTATATCAGCTAGGATGGCTGCGCTGACGGCACCAACCATAGGTCTCATACCCTTTTGGACGAAACGCAAGCCAGACTACGGGTCCATGATCAAGACCATCAACTGCCGCGACGATTCGCTCCGCGACAATGGCGCCATGTGGACGAGCATGAAGAAGAAGAAACGCTGCATCATCATCGCACAAGGCTTCTATGAATGGCTGAAGAAGAACAACGGGAAAGAGAAACTGCCTCATTTCACAAAGCGCAAGGATGGCCAGCTGATGTGCTTTGCGGGACTTTGGGACTGCGTACAGTATCAAGGTACGCTCTCCTCATAGCCCTGACTAGATGGAGCATTCTGCTCGTATTCCCTGCCAGGAGAGGAGGGGAGTTTACGTGACTGACATGGCTAGATTCCGACGAGACGCTGTACACGTACACGGTCATCACCACAGACTCGAACAAACAGCTCAGGTTCCTGCACAATCGTATGCCTGTCATCCTGGAAAACGGCTCTGACGCCATTCGCGCTTGGCTTGATCCAAACCGCACAGAGTGGGGGGACGACTTGCAGTCGCTGCTGAGGCCCTTTGAGGGCGAGCTCGAGTGCTACCAGGTCTCCAAGGACGTGGGCAAGGTCGGGAATAACTCGCCTTCGTTCGTCGTGCCCATCGATAGCCCCGCCAACAAGGACAATATTGCCAACTTTTTCGGTAACCAACAGAAAGCCGCCAAGGCAAACAAGGGAGGAGAGACGGATAGAAGAGCTGAGGAGGTTGGTTTTCGAGGCATCAAGCGGCAGGGCGATGCCGATGACGGTGATGATGGTAACACAGCAGACGGTGCTCCCCAGCAGAAGCGGAGAAGTGTCGCAGCAGTGAACGCATCAGCGAAGAAGCAATCCAGGGTGCCTGCAAAGAAGGCTACGAGAAGCGCCACAAGTAACGGTAGCAGTGTCGCAAAGACGGGCTCCAAAGGCAACGGCACCCAGAAGATTACGTCGTTTTTCACCAAGTGAGGAAAAAGGAGGAGGAAGAAGTGAGGCGGGGATTTGATAACTGTCAACCACAGTTCCGGGTTCGGCGTTGGCGATCATCACCGCCATGCGCTGTCGACGTGTTCGGCGGGCCTTTTTCCATTTTCCAGTTTCCTCTGGGGTGTATTGTGCGCGCGCAGGAAGCAGTTTGGCGGTGAGAGCGATGAGGATGATCGAGACATGCGGCTGTATATTATGGCTCCCAGGTGATTCGCGAGCATGCGACGGGTGACTGCTCGTCGATGCGTGTCATGGAGCAGAAGGCAATTCTTCCGTGGATGCGCAGCATATTGTATTTAGATATGTGACCGAGGGCTGCATGTACGAAGAAGAACCAGGTTGACGACTGTCGAATGGACGCAGATGGATCCGATGGGAGGACGCAGGCTGATCAGACATGTATGTAGGCGAAACTCGCACTACCACCACCATTATCGGCACTTGATGCCCGTTTGGACTCAACCCGCAGTGCCACAGCGTGCCATGTGGTTCCTAAATATTGCGTCTGTTGTGAATTGTGCGAGATGGGAAAAGATGAGGCGAGGGGCGGTTGAGCTCCAGCGAGTTAACCATCTACAATATACGTACTCCGTAGTTGTGTACGAAATAATAGATACGAATACTTGTCCACTGTCCCATGCTAACGTCCGTTTCCATGTCCATGTCCATGTCCATGTCCATGTCCATGTCCACATCCATATCCATATCCATATCCATATTCATAATTACATATCCATACATATCCGTATCCATTTCCATTTCCATTTCCATCTCCCATCTAATACCATCTACCATCCCCCCATCCCCTCCCCCATCCTCCATCTCCCATCTCCTTCCAGCCATTCCGGCCCAAAGCTATCAGGATGATGTCCCTCCTGGAACTCGTCGCCCAGAACCAACCGCATTTCCAGACTCACAAGGCCCTGCTGGTTCTCGGCCTGCAAAACGACTTTCTCCAACCCGACGGCAGGCTGCCCGTGCCGTTGCGCAATGGCTTCCTGGACCGCATCCACGCCCTCATACCCGTCTTCCGCCAGCAGTCGTCCAATGTCATCTGGGTCAAAACCATCTGCCCCCCGGATCGGCCTGCCAGCGACCCAGCCGCGAGCGAGAGCGACTCTGTTGTCATTGGCAGCCTGGTGGACGCCGAAGAGAGCACGGATGATGACGATGATTTGCAGAAGGATTTGCCGCCCGTATTATCAAAATCCTCAAAGCACAAGAACCGAGCACTCGACCTTCTCAAACGCGTGTCAGCACGAAGACGCACCCTTCAGCGTGAAGAGCTGCAGGCCGAAGCCACAGAAGCAGGACCCAGCGCAGCATCACCATCACCATCACCAGCAGAAGACGACGAGGAGTTGTTTTTGCTCCGGTCGGCAAGGTCTGGCCCAGCAGCATGCCTGGACAACTCGCCCGGCGCAGACTTCATCGACGACATCACGGCAAAGATTGAAAAGACAGACACGGTGGTGCAGACAGCCCATTACTCGGCCTTCCAGGGTACGTCGCTGCTGCTGATCCTGCGGGCCCGGTTGGTTACGGAGCTTTACATATGCGGGTGCATCACCAATGTGTCTGTCCTGGCGACAGTCGTCGATGCAGCACGTCACGGGATCAAAATCAACGTGGTGGAAGACTGTCTCGGCTTCCGCAAGCGCTCGCGGCACAGGTTTGCGTTGCGAAGAATGGAGGATTTCTTCGATGCCAACATTGTCACGAGCGATGACGTACTGCAGCGCCCGCGTCAATACGGCCCCGACGAGGGCGACGGCACATCCCAAACCGGCAATTCGCAAGACGAGGAGAGACTGCAGAGCCTGGTGGACAAGCTGCGTTTATCAGACCCCAATGCCCCACCCGCTTCCAGAGACGGTGCACGTCGCCGTGGGGAGCCGTCGCCGTCCTCATCGCTGTCTGTCAACGGCCGCCAGCGCGCGTTTCCTGATCCTCTGGCCGCCGAAACCTTGCGCGAATCCAGGCGCAGCGACGAGAACTTCGCTGACCACCTTGTGCGAGGCGCAAAGGCCCCTGGGGCTGACCAGAACAAACAGGACGCTGCAAAGAACAGCCTGGTCAAGGCCAAGATTCGCATGCGCTCGCGCAACGACAAGAGCAAGAAAGACGACGCCAAGAAGGCAAAAGCTGAGTCAAGCAGAGCGGCCGCTGAGGCTGTTAGCCCGCGCCGCACGTTCACGGCGGAGAAGACCGCAGGCCCAGCTGTCAAGTCGCCCAAGCCAGCGTCGTCGGTCGACAAGCTGCGGCCCTCGCCCATCATCAAATCCCAGAGCAGTGATAAGCTGAGAGAGCCCTCCGCCAAAGACCGTACGCTCAAGTCCTCTGTGTCGCAGCCAGCCCTGCCTGGCGACAGCAAAGATAAATCGTCCGCCTCAAGGGTGCGCCTAGCTCTGTCGCGGTCGTCGAGATCGGACCCGAACAAAGAGTCACCTGTCCAGCTGTCTCGCTCGCCCACCAGGAGCATTGCTACTTTGTCGAGTGCCGCCTCGATCCCAGGTGCGGATAAGACAGAACAGGCGAAAATGGTCAAAAATTCAAAACTACCGTCTCTTGCGACTTTACCCACCTTGGGCCCCGATGATCGCATTGCTGAGGGCGATTCACGCATCCTATACAACTTCTTTGCCCCTGACCTGATCCATCCTGCTGACCGCTCTAAGCCATTGAAGGACCTGATCTTTACTCAACTATACAACGAAGTGCGATGGCAGAAGATGTTGCATCAGCAGGGCGAGGTCCCGCGGTTGGTGTGCTGCCAGGGCGAATTTGGCGTGGATGGCTCGATGCCAGTCTATCGACATCCGACTGACCAAACACTCCCTTTGCTGCACTTCTCGCCGAAAGTGCAGGTGATAAGAAAGCGAGCTGAAAAGCTCGTCGGACACCCTTTGAACCATGTCCTGATCCAGCTCTACCGCTCTGGCAACGACTACATCTCCGAGCATTCGGACAAGACACTCGACATCGTCAAAGGCTCCTCGATTGTGAACGTCAGTTTCGGCGCCGAACGCACCATGCGGCTTCGTACTAAGAAAACTTTTATTGACGGCAAAGCTGCCGCAGAAGCACCTGCAAAGGCTTCCCCTGACTCGAAAGCCCCCTCCACCAACGACCCGCAGCGAGAAACTCAGCGCGTAGCCCTGCCCCATAATTCCATGTTCGTCCTTGGCCTCGCCTCCAACGAGAAATGGCTGCACGGCATCATGGCCGACAAACGCCTACCCTCAGAACGTAGTGAAGCCGAGAATGCCTATTCGGGAATTCGCATCTCACTCACCTTCCGACATATCGGCACCTTCCTCGACGCAAACAACAGCATAATATGGGGCCAAGGCGCGACCTCCAAAGACCAGCGCGAAGCCAACGACGTCACTAATGATGACGAAGAAGAAACCAAGCGCATGGTCGGCGCCTTCAGCCGTGAGAACCACGACTCGTCTTTCGACTGGGCCAAACATTACGGCGGCGGCTTCGATGTTTTACATTTGCACGCCCCGCCAGAGGACCTACCCGTCCTCTTCGCGACGAACAACAACGTAGACACCTCAGCCATCAAGATATTCCTCGCAGAAAGGGGCATTAAATACACAATCTGCCCACCGCCGACACTGGCGCCAGAATACGAACTCGACCGCCAAATCCACTACCGCGACAACGACACCTTCCACACCGAAGTCAACATTCACGTACCTGTCATCGCCTACCTCGACCGCTACTACCCGCTCGACACGGATCCCCGTGCGAACCCATGCACTGGCTCCTCGTACGAGATCTTCATTCAGATCTCTGCCCTTGTCAAATACTGGTTGAACCGACACGTGCCGACGTACCAAGCCGACTTTGAAGCGCAGCTGGAAACGCTAGAAGAAAGGGCGGTTATTGGAACCGGCCCCTTTGTCGGCGGTAGGAGATTCAGCTGTGCGGACTGCCAGATGTGGCCGGCCATGGATGAGGTTGTAAGCGGGTGGGACGGATGGACCGAGGAGAGGTTTCCGGGGTTGACCAAGTATTATCGCATGGTGTGGAGGAAGAAGAAGAGTATTAGGGAGATGAGACCGGAGTTGCCGTATATCAGGAAGAATGAGGCGGATTTGGGTGTTCAGGGGTGTGGAGAGGGTGAGGTTGCAAAGGAGAAGGGGAGGGAGGAGGAACTTTGAAGTGGGGAAGACGTGATTGGATTGCATTTGTCTTGAAGAAAATGGTTGGTATCTACTTGCTTTATGTTTGGGATGGAAAGTCTTGTTGCTGCAAAATCGTGGATCTTGTTTGGATATACGGAGTACACAGCCTACATTCTGGTTTTCGTTCTCCCTCGACACTCGTCAGATGTCCGTCCTTGATTGCCCCGTTTCTCTACCTCGGAGAGAGGTCGACCTCCCGACCGATTTGGGAATCATTTTCCTCTTCCATGCGAGGTTTCGGATTCGCATTGGACTCGGTAGCGGCTGCGGCGGCTGCATTCGCCGTCAGGTCAAAATTCTCTCGACATCGTTCCCGCTCGTGGTCATCTGGCCTGAAAAACCGGTCTTGACAACGAAAGTATTCATCCATCGGTGAAGGCGAGCATCCTGGCAACTGTGGCGTTTAATGTATCTTGGATTATTGTCGACTCCATGATTTGGTTGGAGAACAGGCCAACAAAGTGGCCGGCCAACTGTGACACCGCCGCATGGGCCGCTTCATCCACTGTCTACCATCCATCCATCCATCCATGCATATGTAGGCGGGAGGCGAGCCCACAGGTTCGTGTATGTATGTAGGATGCTCCTTCGTATATGTATGTACATGCATAAACTTGGTTCCTAAAGAGCAGGCACTGTTGGATTCCAGACCCGTGGCACTGGGGTGTGTACCTAATGTACGGCACTGGCGCGAGGAGTTGTTTAGCTGGTCACTTTGCTAGACTGTCCATTGTCTTATATCCAGGGAGGGGGGACGTGGAATCCTCGTAGACTATCCATCTTTTTGAGCTAGTATGGGTTGAGGAAAAGTAACCGGTAAAGCGTGGGAGGTTGGGGCAGTATGTGCTTTTGGTTGCGGGATTGGGTGGATTGTTGCTGTTGCTGTTGTTGGTGCTGGTCACTGTTCTGCTTTGGCCGGTTATATGAAGTTTTGTTTCTTTTTTATGTAGGAGGGGAGGGAAGATATGGAGAGAGGCGTCTTTTAAAAGGTTGGATATAATAGGTATATACAGATATACACGCGTGCATGGTTGGCGAGGTCCTTTTTGTTTTTTCTTTTTCGAGGGAAGACGGGAGGAAAAGTGTATGTGGCATGTTGGGTAATTACATGGAAGTAGTTGAATGTATTCTTTGTAATGTTTTTGTTCTCCATCGCGCCTTCCAATACTCACTACCCTACGTGCCTACCTACCTTACTTCCTACCTTCCTACCTTCCTACAACATGCAATCACCTAGACCTCCCGGGGCAAAACAACTCCATAGTCATATACATTCATCTATATCTTTTGAAATCTAGCAGTGGCGGCAACGATAGTGGTGAATGAATGCACTTTATCGAACCTCCGACATTGTACAAAGTACATGAAGGTTTGGATATAGATGTACGTACTGTGCTAGCAATGATTCATCATCAGGCTGATACTCTCTACGATTGTGGTCAGTGAGGGCAGACCAGCGGTTATTAGGTCGAGGCAGATTCCTCTCTCAACGGCTACATCCTACGAAACGAGTAGTATATATACTGTATACATGGTATTCATACAATCATTCACCGACACGCACACCTATGTTTTCCGCTTCGAGGGCCCAGGCGACCACGGCGCTGGCTGCCATCCATCTCCCGGATTGCCCTTTACAGCTTGTTTCCACGGCGAATCCTTTTCTTCTGTTCGCGCAGGTTTCGTTGCCACGGCAGACGCAGCCCTCACGCCCTGCTCTTCTCCCCCTTTATCCTCGGCTCCTCGACCCGAACTTCGTCGTGCGTCGGCATCCACGTCGCGCGACTCCAGCATGTGCGCCGGCTGCTGTCTATCGGGCGCATCGAGTGCTGAGGGTATGGCGGCCCAACGCGCATCTGCCTGGGCTGCGAGGACTTTGATCCGGTCTTGTCGGTGGATATCGGCTTCCTGGTCGGCGATGCTGGGCGGTTCAGAACGCGTGTGTCGAAGCCACTGCATCCATTGCGCTGGAAGAGTCAGCGGGTGAAGTGCGTATGGATATACAGGTTGCAGGTCAAGGAGGCTACGGACGAGGAACTTTGACCTCGCTAAAGTGTGTCTGGCGACTGTATTTGACTATTCGCCGGCTTCGATGCGAGTGTAGGGCATCCTTGAATTCCCAATACGTGTTCCCCTTCAGGTCGAATCCTGCCCGTGTCAGTAAGATGTGGGTGATTTCAACTCGTCGCCACGATGACATCTTCGCTGGGACATCCCCCCGAGAGACGGGCTTTGCTCTGTGTAGATGTAACTACTCGGCACTCTGTAACAAGAACACACATACCCACCAGCCACCGCTTCCTCCACGGCAGCTGCATCATCTTCCATCGATACCATAAGCTCCGAATTGGGCCGGGATGGCTCGTCATGGTGTTGTTTATTGGGGGTTGGAATTTCGGGGGTAGAAGTCACCAGTGGCTGGGGATCCGCAAGCGCAGAGCAGTCCCCGCCGCATCTATTAACTACCAATTACCCACTTACCCTTACCTCGTCACCCAGTGAGCCACTCTACACGCTGGCATGCTGCCTACCTGCATACATATATAGGTACACACGTAATACACGCACGAACGCTCTTCGCCGATTGATAAGTCAAAGGTGAAAACTGCTGTTGGCTGCAGATCCGTCCATCTACAACAACTAAAAGTACTTTGGTCTCTTGTGTCTATATCATAAATCCTGTAGTCTTAGTTAAAGCCGCTTGCCAACTGCTCAGTGGCCGACGGACTGCCGTCATAACCAGGCATAGGGCTCGTCGGGCGCGCAATACCACCACGACAGAACAACCCTCGGACTGCGCTCCCCCCTCCCCTGAATCACCATGGCGTCCGTCACATCGCTGGACCAGGACATGAAGAGGTTGCGCATGGGGAGGTACACACCGCAAGCAGCCAACGAGGTGCGCGGCTGGATAGAAGACATGCTGGGAGACCGCTTGCCTGCGGGGGACCTACTCGATGCGCTGAAAGACGGCACTGTGCTATGCAGGTAGGACACCACTGGCAACGAGTCTCGGAGAGTGTGGAAACTGGATATTGGCCACTGACGCTACATCAGGCTGGCCAACCTCGCAGTGCCGAACCCAGGCGTCAAGTTCAAGAGGTCGCCCATGCCGTTCATCCAGATGGAGAACATCTCACACTTCCTCCGCGCCTGCGAAATGCCGCCCTTGAACATGCCCTCGCACGACCGCTTCCTTACCGTGGATTTGTATGAATCAAAAGACCCCGCCCAGGTCCTCCAATGTCTGAGCGCCTTCAGTCGGGTCGCCAACAACATCAACCCCTCCAACATCCCAACCACAATTGGCCCGCGACGTGGTGGTGGCCAGCTCAGCCCGGCCAAGACTGGAGACGGAGGCTTCTCGAACGGAGGCGCGCTCGCATCTCCTGGTTTCGCGCGAAGCAGGGGGCCCAGCACCACGAGCAGTGCGAGCGGATCGACGACATTCAACCCCCTCGCGCGACAACCGTCGGAGAAGGCGCTGAGTCCTCATCTAACGGGCGGCTCGAATTCCTCCAAGATCTCCAACGGTATACCCAAGTCGCCACCCGGCGGCGTAAGCAGCTGGAGCAAAAAGGCTGACCACGGAGTGACAGCGCCGGCGTGGAACATTCACCAGTACGGCTACATGGGCGGTGCCAGTCAAGGCAATCAGGGCATCGCGTTCGGCGCGCGTCGGCAAATCACCAGCGCTGGACCGCATGTGCCGAATCTGGCCGAAAAGGAGCGGCGCCGGAAAGAGAAGGAGGCAGAGGAGGAGCGACTACGGGTTCAGGCAGAAGAAGCTGAAGAGAAGCGTCGCGTCGAGCGTGCCGCCGAGGAAGAACGTGCACGGCTGGAGGAGGAACGTCTATGGGAGGAAGAGGCGCGGAAACAGCGCGAAGCCAAGCAGCACCGACTGGACAAACAGAAACGCGAGTGGGAGGAGCAGGAAAGACAGTGGAAGTGGGAAGAGGAGCAGCGGCAACGAGAAGAGCAGGAGGCCCAGGAGCGGTTCGAGCAAGAAACGAGACGCAAGCGTGCTGGTAGCGATGCACGCTTAAAGGGACAGTTCCTGAGTCAATACCAAAAAGAGCAGTCAACCAAGCCCCGTAGCCGACGCAACAGTCAGTACGAGCCTGAGCACAATGCGGAGCGGGAGAGAATCATGGACCTGGAACGCCAACTCGAGGATGCCAAAGAGCGCGAACGTCAATATCAACAGGAGCGCGAGGAGCGTTCGCGGGACGACGAACGCCGCAAGATGAGGTCGAGGTCGAAGACTCGGACGCGCGATCCCTCACGGAGTCGTCCTCGCCCACAGCCCCCACCACGAGCACCCTCTCCGCAGGACAGCACAGCATCCTGGGCACAGGCGGACGATCGGGACTACCTACGCAAGCAATGGCAGGAGCATCAAAAGCAACCGCCCAGTGCCTCGCCGCGTCCGCTCCCCGAACCATCCGCCAGACCGCTTCCAGACCCCGCTGCCTATGCGAAGCAAAACCGCACAGATCGCTATCTCGCAGCCAACCCAGCGCCCTTGGCTACCAAACCAAAACCCCACGCCCCTCCTGAGCTTACCTCGACATCTGAGCGTGCTGCCGAAGATGCCAGACGCACAGCTTCGCAAACCAAGACCCAAGCCGGTGGATGGGCGTCAAAATCCATGCTCGAGCGCGAAATGGAACGTGAACGTGAGCGTCAACGCGAGTGGGAGGACTCCCAGCGCGTCCTGAACAATGCACCGAAAGATCCGAACGCTGGTACGGGAGGAGGACAGAGTTGGGATGTTAATCAGTATGGATACATGGGCGGCGATAGCCAGAACAAGCCTGGGACGGGAATCAGTTTTGGTGGGAAACGACAGATCTTGGGGCCCAGGCCGTTTGGACCGCGGTGAGGGATGGGTAAGTTATTTTATTGATAGTTATTGATGAGGGATGAATGATGACATTGGACTTGGGTTAGAATCACGAAGTCATTGATTAAGCATGTAATCTAGATGGTGCATCATCTTCTTCTTTACGATACGATACCCTTCAATGTTCACTTACTACACAAATCTTACGTTGTACTAATCGATGGCCAAAGGCGAAGATATTTGACCCCATTCAAA
The DNA here is from genome assembly GCA_022560085.1 of Helminthosporium solani. NCBI lineage: Eukaryota > Fungi > Ascomycota > Dothideomycetes > Pleosporales > Massarinaceae > Helminthosporium > Helminthosporium solani. The sequence continues at coordinate 55,331 of JAFISD010000183.1, forward strand.
CGGAGATGCAATTATTGTAGATATTCGGGTTGGTTGATGCAGGCTAAGATGATGCATTTCACGTGATTGACACGATGCCAAGATAGCGGCGAAACCCCCGGGCCGTGGCCTTTTCGCGGTCGCCCAAAGCTGTCGCAACGATGGCCTCGTTATCTGAACGCGCTCGACTCATTGATGCCAAATACCTTGTATAGGTCATTTGTTACCACGAAACTTCCAGAATGCCGAAATATAAGTACCACCCCAAGTATCGTATGATAACAAGCTAACATCACCTCACTCTTCTGTAGGTCTTCAAGCGTCGACGCAGCAGCCCGTGTAGGCGATAGCTAATAGCGAAAAGGCGACTATTGCGATGTTTACCTTACGCACGATTCTATGAGCGTCCGGAAAGCGCATAACGCGGGTAGAAATCACCTACGCAATGTACAGGCATACTATGAGCGTAGGGACATCACCAATCGCGCATTCAAGGACAACGCTGACGGGAATTACAGAGATCTCAAGTGAGCAGACGCAGCTGGTCATCAACAGTATTACGGATGCATACAACGCGGAAGGGCAAGCGAATCCCATGATGAACCCGCCTGCGATGGGCGGCTTCGGGGGACCGGGGGGCGCGCCTGGTTTCCCGCCGCATGGCTTCCCTCCACAAGGTACGAATATCGCAGAAAGATGGATACAAAGATGTGCTAACAGGTTATAGGTATGCCGCCGATCCATGGAATGCCGCCACCACCCTTCAACATGGGACGGGGAGGACGTGAGTTGCACCTACCATAACCCTACTTTCATATAAAGCACTGACAAGTAGTAGCCCTACCTAATATGCCCCCGAATATGCCTCCAAATCTACCCCCGAATCTACCTCCGAACTTGCCACCCAACATGCCATTCCCACTAGCAAACATGCCTGGAGGACCGCCAATGCCTGGAGGGCCACCAATGCCTGGAGGAGCGATGCCACCAAACATGCCGCCTTTCCCTCAACACATGGGCGGTGGAGGCCCGCCACCGCCATTCCCTCCATTCCCTCCTGGCCAGGCTGGTTCGCCGCCTGCAGGTATGCCGCCGTTTCCTCCGCCGGGTGGAATGCCTCCAAATGGATTCCCGCCTTCATTTCCGCCGAACAATGCTCCACCCAGGTTCTAGTGGCAGTACGTATGAATGGAATGATCAGGATATTCATGCCTGCCATCTTTATTCAGGAACGACCCTCCCATGATGAGTTCGGCAATGCAGCCATCAGAGCAGGGCTTCGAGAGGAGGAAAATGCCGTCAGGAGAGGACGACGACAACAAGCAGCAGGCTAAGAAGCTGAGGAAGGTGGAATCGGCTTTGTGGACGTAGCGCTGATAGATAGCGGATCGAGAGATACCCAGACGACGATGAACAGGGTAGGATGCATGGTTGACAGGCGTAGAGGCATTGTTTCATTATACGTCTAATGTTTTACTCCCTTTGATTGTCTTCTTACGAGTATCCAAAAGAGTCACTACGATTACTCGACAGTCATGACTTGAGTGAACAAATTAGCGCTAGTTCTCTACCGCCTTTCCAAACAACTTCTTGGCGTAGCTTTCCACATTCATGACCTTAATCCCGAGCTTTCCATTTACGGTACCCGCCTTATCCCACCACACTCCTTCTCTCGCAAATATCAATCGATACTTTTTGATATGGTTATCTGGGTCTTTCTCCAGCTCCTTTTTCAAGTAAGGAATTGACCATAGTTCCCTTTCCACTTTCTTGCCCGTCTCTTTCTCCACAATGTCCGCCAACTCCGCGTAGCTAACCATATCGCCCGCAGCATAAACAATACCGTCTTTAGCCTCTGGTACATCCCCCGCTAAAATCCTTACCAGCGCTTTCCCTATATCGTCAACATCCGTCACAGTGACCTTGTGATCCCAACTCTTCAACGCGCGCACCGTGATTTTCCCACCACCACTACCGCCATCATTGGCAGAGCGGTCTACGATCCCCCAGAACTGCTCAAACAAAAAGCTCATAAATATACCGGTAGATAGAATGCTCCATTGTACGTTGCTAGAGGAGCCAGAGCCACGGAGTAAGTCACGAACAGTCTTTTGTTTCCCGAACAGCGGCATGAGACCCTCTCCGTCGAGCGTGACGTCGTAGTCTACACCCCATTGCCAAGGGAAGAACCAAAGTTTGCCTTGCTTGCCATTTTGCTTGCGCAGTCGGCCTGCGGCGAGGATCTCGTGGGCGAGTTTGATGAGTGAATCGCCGCTGTTTTGCGCTGGGCGAGGTGTTAGTTTGTTCTATTGTGGTAGGTATGGGGGGATATTCAAGACGAGGGGAGAGGGAGGGGGGCTTATGTACAGAAGCCGGTGGCGGAGATTATGATGTCGTATTGGGCAAAGGTCTCTATGAGGAGGGTCTCGTGCGATGTCAGGTCGAGTGGGATGAGGGAAATGCTAGGATAGGCGGTGGTTAGGGAAGTATAGTTAGAGGGGTTGCGAATGGCGATTGTAAGGTGGGTATTAGGGAGGGTGGTGAGGTGGGGGAGGAAGGCTGTTCCTAGTTCGCCGACGCCGATAAGGAGGATAGTTGTTAGAGGGGACATTGTATGATAGTACTAAGGCTGGTAGAAAGTGGGTTGGTACTTGAAGTGAATCAGGAGTCACTCGATGATGTTGGTAGTACTTATAACCAACATGCTGATTCTCAAGGCTCCTGTATTTGAAATGTGCGTGTGTAAAACGGGTGCAATACTTCGGAGTTAAGAATATATATTCCGTCTTCCCGTCCGTCCGTCTACCTGTCTGCCCACCTGCTCATCTGCTTACCTAAGTACTTACTTGATAGTTAGATTGCTTGCTTCTAGGTTGGTGAACGAGGCTAGCGCTCGGCCCACTTAGCCTAGTCCGGAAGCAGCTAAGCAAGCGAGCACCTGGAATTTTGACGCCCACCAAGAACTGCAACTTCTACGCTTCGACCTTGCCAAAACATCAACACGAGTGCGCCCACAGTCCATCTCCCCGCTTAAGCCACTCTACACAATCATGGCCGAGCAGTTGGTTCTCCGTGGTACCCTTGAGGGCCACTCTGGCTGGGTAACCTCCCTAGCTACGTCGCTTGAGAAGTACGTCAATTCGCAGCGTCTGCTGCCGAACCCCCACGACCGCGCGACGGCGGCGGCAATGTCGATGTGCTGCAATGCTACAGTGGACGCTGTACTGACGCGCGAGCAGCCCTAACATGCTTCTCTCTGCCTCGCGAGACAAGACTCTGATCATCTGGAACCTTACCCGCGACGAGACCGCCTACGGATACCCCAAGCGAAGCCTCCACGGCCACTCGCACATTGTCTCCGACTGCGTACGTTGAATTCTCTGCCCTGGAAGCAATTGGCTGGTCTGGCGCGCTTGGGCTGACAAATCGGTGCAGGTCATCTCCTCCGACGGCGCCTACGCTCTCTCGTCGTCCTGGGACAAGACGCTCCGCCTGTGGGAGCTCTCCACCGGTGTCACCACCCGCCGCTTCGTCGGCCACACCAACGACGTTCTCTCAGTCTCCTTCTCCGCCGACAACCGCCAGATCGTCTCCGGATCCCGCGACCGGACCATCAAGCTGTGGAACACGCTCGGTGACTGCAAGTACACCATCACCGACAAGGGCCACACCGAGTGGGTGTCGTGCGTGCGCTTCAGCCCGAACCCGCAGAACCCCGTCATTGTTTCCGCTGGTTGGGACAAGCTCGTCAAGGTACGTGTTCGATTTTGTGCCTCGAATGGCCGCACATGTTGCGCGCCGAGCATCGTGATGATTTGGTTTTCCTTTAAAGTATTTGCTACTTCAGAGCCGCAAGGCGATGAGACAAACAATCACCTAGTACTGACACAGCTATCGATTGCCGTTTTTCCATCATTGATATATCCACGACGGAAAGCTGACAATGCTTAGGTTTGGGAATTGGCTTCGTGCCGCATTCAGACCGACCACATTGGCCACACCGGCTACATCAACACCGTCACCATCTCACCCGATGGTTCTCTGTGCGCATCCGGTGGCAAGGACGGAACCACGATGCTTTGGGACTTGAACGAGTCAAAGCACCTCTACTCGCTCACCGCCGGTGACGAGATCCACGCTCTCGTCTTCTCGCCCAACCGTTACTGGTTGTGCGCCGCCACCTCGTCCAGCATCATCATCTTCGACTTGGAGAAGAAGACCAAGGTTGACGAGCTCAAGCCCGAGTACATGGACGTTGGAAAGAAGAGCCGGGAGCCCGAGTGTGTCTCCTTGGCCTGGAGCGCCGATGGCCAGACCCTTTTCGCTGGCTACACTGACAACAAGATCCGCTGCTGGGGTGTCATGTCAAGGGCATAAAGTGGCCTTGGCTGCGGTGAGATGGGTGATGTGAGCAAGTACACTTTGGGGCGCGATGGGGATGATTCATGATTCCACAATCTGTAGCATGCCATGGGATATGAAATGGGGGGTTTGGGAATGGTCAATTCCTTCCGGTATAGCACTTCCAGGCGCTCAGAGTCAATGAAAAATTCATTCAATGCATGCATATTCTCAACATGGGGAGAAATCTATCATACAGCAAATCCAAGTTTCTTATGCACGTCAAATCTATAACTTGCTAAAGGTCGGTTTACGCTTCTGAAGCCCGCCCAGCATAGCATCCTTGACATTTTGCGTTTGCATCATGGCCGCGTTCCAGATTGCGGTATACGCCAATCCATCGGCGACGGTGTGGTCCCGCGAGTAGTTTAGCAACGTCTTGGTCCCCATGGTTGCGACGGGACTCTTGCTCGCAATCAGACTCGCAAGTTTGAGCGCCTATTTTTATTTTTAAACGTTAGCACCAAAGAAACAACCCCCCAAGCAAAAGGTAGCGAAGAGGAAGTAAAGGGAAAGTATAAAAGAAGAGAGAAGAAAGGGGGAATTATTTACCTCACCAACCGCCTGCTCCTTGTCCTCGTAAACGCCCGATACAAGACCCACACGCAACGCCTCGTCGGACCCAAAGACGCGCGCCGTCAGCGCGACATCCTTGACCCAGCTGTGATTTCCCACAGCCTTGGGTAAGCGTGAGAGAGTGCCAATATCGGCAGCGAGACCGATATCGACTTCCTTTATAGAGAATTGAGTAGTTTTTGTAGCTAGACGAATGTCACCTGTGCGCGTTGACATCGAGTTAGTGAGTGATTGAGTGGGTGAGTGTCTAGATTTAAACCATCGAGTTTGGAGGAAAAAGAGAAGATACGAACAAGCAAGGCCGATATCCAATGCGAGACCAAACGAAATACCATGCAAAACCGCCACGACGGGCTTCTCGCACTTTTCAAGCGCAGTGATGCAGGCTTGGAACTCGTCGATCTGACGCCTGATGGCGTTTGTTTTGCGCGCCGTGTCTTCCGTTTTGCTCCTTTCGGCGTCGGCGGAGATGGAGAGCGCATTGCCCTGGGTGGCGGCTTGGACGTCTAGCCCAGCGGTGAAGGCGCGGGCGCCGGCGCCCGTGAGGACTATGGCGCGTGTTGCTGGGTCGTGGGAGAGGCGAAGGAGGATTTGGGAGAGGTTGTGCCACATGCTGGGGGTGAGAGTGGTGTTAGTTTGGGGTTGTTATGGCTATTTTTTCTTTGGTCTTTTTCTTCTTGGGCGGGAATGAAATGTGTAGTTTTGTAGCATGTGGGTTGCCTTTCAAGAAGGGTTGGTCTTGTTTGGCAGGATTTGAAGTATGCATGTTGTACGTCTATGTGAGGAGAGAGGGAGAAAGGGAAAGATGCTTACACCTCTTTAAACGCATTCAGCTTCTCGGGTCGATTGATCTCAACGTGTGCTACATATTCCGCAGGAAACGTAACGTTGAAGTATTCATAGTTGTATTCTTCCGCCATGATCGGTCGATGCAGTAGATGGACAGTCTAACCCAGTACCTGGACTTTTTCCTTTTTAAAATCGAGATCGCGGAGTTTTGCTTCGAGCGGAGCGGAGGAATGATATGCAAGAGAGAATGCGTAGAGAATCGATGAAAAGGAATTGCAATGTTTGTGTTTCGGACGTGGTGGGATCACGAGTGGAGTTGGACTTGCTGTGCCTCGGTACCTGCGGGTCGATAATGTCTTGTTTGGGTTTAGTTTGGTGTGGGGGGAGAATGGGCAGGTTTACGCGAGGGTCGAGGATGTTGTGCATTCGAGCTTCGACGTCTCTTGTTCATCGTTGGACGGAATACGAGCTGGGCATACAGAACAAGACAGTAGCATCAACGCAATTGGGAATCAAAGGATGTTGGAATTATTAACATTGCGACTCTCTTTCAACTAACGTGACGCCCCACCAAGCGCACGTCCCCACGTAACGCACGAAAATTAACATGTTAACTATTATAAGGATAAGGCTATAGAGCTATACTAAAGTAATAATATTATAAGATTTTTTAGTAGAGTAGTTTAGGTAGCTACTTAGTTAATTTAGCTTA
>JAFISD010000184.1:0-60381 GCA_022560085.1 Helminthosporium solani
AGAGGGCTAGATAGGATCTTATCTATGCTATAGTATTAAATAATATATAGTGTAGATATAACTTAGACTTAAACTAGTTATAACTAGGATAGTAATATTATTTAGAGGCTATTACTAGCTAGGATGAGTTTTCTATTATAATATAATAGTATAGGCTAGTAAAGGTTCTAAATAGGATAAGAATTAACTTAGAGGTATATAGGAGTATATAGTAAAAATAAAGACTAAGGATTAATTACTACCTAAAGGCCTAGTATAAAAGGATAATAGAAAACTACTAAACTACTAAAGGAAAGAGTCTACCTTATATACCTATAGTTAGAGTCCTTTTAGATGACGTTTAGTCTAGGTCTGAAAGGAATCTCTAAGCGATGCCTGTAACGGTCCTGGATTGTTACAATTTTATGAAGTTTTCATGTTGTCAGCACTAGAGGATTTTCAAGTCACGTGTGTCTTGATCACGTGCTCAATTTTCTTCTACGCCTGCATATATCGTTCTTGCCTGAATCTTACGCTATTCTCTCGATACTTTGGAACCGTTTTGCTCAACGCTTTGAATAAGATATGGAAAGAAGCAATGACCAGATAGGTAGATCTCCTGCAAATAGTTTTCGAAACGAACGGCTGCAGGATGCAGGCTACCTGCACAAGTACCTAAATTGAGAGTCCCCAGACAGAGAATACCAAAGTGGGTACTCATATAAGCATCAGTGGACAACGAAAAGTGACATTGCACGCCTAAACGCCGTCAATTCTTGATACTACATCGTTTAGATATATATGGCGTTCGCAACGACATCGACCATGTACAAATTCAAACCCGGTCTTCTCTCTACATCTATCATCCAGCCTCGCAATCTGATTAGTTCTCGCATATCCACCATCTACGCCCCTTGCTCAAAGAATGCCGGTAGAAGAGTGGATTCGAGGGAGGTGACAAGAAGATGCTGTTATCACTAGCCGTTATAGAATTACAAGTAAATTAAGGTTCGGGCGGGTTCGCAGCTTTGATCTGTTAATGAGTCGCATAGCTTGAGAAAGACTTTACCCGTTTGTTTCCCTACAAACATTGCACGGGTTCATTAAGAGTCTTAGAGAATTCTTGCTCTACTTGATTTTACGTGACTTATGCGCTGAACCTTAAGTTAGCATTACGTGGTGGAACGTAGTAGGGTTGCGATGAGGTTCTTTGCAAAGCTTATTCTTGATAACTGCAGCGTTCAGTTCTTTGCAATGGTCAAAGGATAAGGCTTCATAACTAGGTATAACCTGGATTACTATTGCACAAGAGGCGTAGTTTACTTTGCTAAAATGTTATTTGGCACATTTGTATTTGGGCCGTGACCATTTCAATTTTCACACTTTTTATCACTATATCAATTGAATTGCTCTCTGCGCAGACTCAAGAAGGAAAATCTCATGACAAAATCTTTCAATATGGTCATATATAGCGCATCAGAGGACAAAAGAAGGACAAATAGCGAATTGATGCATGAAAAGGCAGCCCGTGTTTGGTGTCCTAGAAATGAACCAATTGAATAGTGCTAGCACTATCCGTGATCCAGTAGGTAGTCAGTAGAGAAGGTGAGCGGGTAAACTGATAGATGTCCCATAGTAAAACAATGCAGAATGAATTGTGGCTAACAGATAACAGCAAACGACCCAATCTCATAGTATCGCCAACAAAAGAGTGATACCGCGACAGAAACTACCCACAAAACTTCTCCAAACAAGCACTCCCGAATCCTCCAGCCATTCAAGTCGTTTCGTCAACAAACTGCTCACAATGCGGGAACTGAGTCGCTCTCAGAAAATCATGTTGCATCTGCTCCCAACACTCGGTATCCTTAATCCCTAAACATGAAGCACGCACGTTAGCAATCTTCCCACGCAGGAAAAAATAATCCAATGTAGTCGCGAAAGTTCCGCTCTTACAGCAAAGGTCCGTCGTAAACAGCATGATTTCACCACCATCCATTGTTCCACACTGTGGCGTAACGGTCTGATTGAACTCGTACACTCGCTTGATGCCGTGAGCACGGTCGGTAGAGTTACTGTGCGATGTGCAATTAACGTATTCCTCGCCTATAGTGGTGTCGTAAAGGAATCGTCGGTGAAGCTTGGGAGATGCACTATCGGTGCGTCTGGGAGTCAGGGTTGGAACTGCGGTTACGGATGGAGTCGCGGATGAGGTCGTTTCGGGCGGTGGGCTATGGTCTCCAGGACGGAGTCGAAGCTCTAACGGGCCACAGTCATCGAGTTTTTTTTCATCTGCCCATGGTCAGATTGGGGAAATGAGTCTCGTGGGAGTAAAGTTTCGAAGGATAGATCGCGTCGGGTACTCAGCGTGATGTATCCACGGTGAATACAGCTTCTTGTGCTTTGCCCCCAACATGGTATCTCAAACAGGTGATTTTCTCATTGGAATTATCTTCCCATGCAACAATCGTCGTAGTTGTCTGAAAGTGGCTCTCTTACTCACCGCGTACAGGCCATAAACTTGTCCCGTGAACATAACAATTGCTGGTAGTCTTATACCATTTCCTAGCCTCGAAGTCAACTCTAACATCTTTCCACAGTAATAAAATAGTTAACTCACGTCTGATTCAAAACCTTAGACTCATACGCGTCCGCATTCGGCGCCACGCAGGTAATATCCAGATCGATTTCGTACTTGTAATTCTTGATCGGGTCTCCCCGGATAAACGGTGCAAAGTAGCACTCGGAATAGTATCGTGTGCGCGCTTTTCCAAGCGTCCATTGAGGCTTGATGCGGCCGCAGTAGGGAAGATCAGTCGTATCTGCGACAGCGTTGGAGACGGCCATGTTGAGAGTGGGGTATCGTACATACAGTCACCGGCGTATTCTTCAATATCGAACTGGTTTACGTAGCAGCTTTCGTCGGTCTTGAGCCATGTGCTGTTGAGCGAAGTAGTCAGAGTGTTGGTAGCAAGCATGGAAGGTGAATGAATGGATGCTTACGTGTCGCCGACTATTTCAGTTCCTTCGGTCCAGCATGTAAGATTCATATTCGGCCGCTCGACGCCGTAAATCAATATATTCGGACATAGACTGTATGGGCAACTTTTGCATTCCGTGGGGATGGTGATGCGATTGGGTATGTCAGCTACGACGCTTCCAACGAGCAGAACCGCAAATACGAGCGAACGCATCATTGTAAATGACAGACACAAGAAATCAAGGAATGGGTGAGCCTAAAATCCTACTACGATCTTTCTAAGACATATGTTTTATACTTGTTGAAAAATATCAGCAACCGGATGTACTTCTCAAAATAGACGTGTTCTGTGTTCCTCGCTGACTTTGCAACTGATGTGAATAGGCTATATACAGTACGAGACGCACCAGCCGTAATAGTAAGACACGGGTCTTGGCCATCGTATATATTGATGAGGATACTGCAGCTTCGCCGTCGATCAGCTATTGGAAAGGTTATGCAGCCTATTCTTGATGCTACATAAACGTACGATGCAGATTCCTAACCGTCACTTGACGAAAGTCAGGGTCCTTTTCCCGATGTATCTTTTTATGTGGATGTAGGTGCATGGTGCTCGTGTTTGTAATTACGCGAACACATCTTTGTGTAAATTAATCAAGTTTTACTGTATTTAACTCTGCAAACCGTTGCGAGACCACTGACACACAGTTATACATCCAATAAGTAATTGGCGAAAGTACAACGACATTCGAGAAAAAAGCGTCCCGTACGCAGCGAATTAAGCGTATACAACGTCCATGTAGAAGTGTAGACCTATGCACCCTCCTCAATCCGCTGCTTCTTCCTCGGCTCTTGATCCTCTTTGTCTTCTGCGGTGGAGCGCTTCCTGTCCTTCGAAGACGAAACACCCTCTCCAGTAATTTCTTCCATCAAGTTCTGGAAGCGAGCCTTTGTCTTTGTAGTCGCCGAAGATTTCACGCTTTCAACAATGGGGCCTCCCTGAGCCGTACGCTTACGGCCTACGGCCTTGACCCCAGAGCCAGGACGCTTGAACCTGCGCTCTTCCTGCGACTTCTCTTTCCCTTCTTCCCTAGCTGCTTCTTCGGAAGCTTGTATATTTAGTTCTTCCACGATAGACAAGGTCTTGTCGGACTCATCGGGCTCCGTGGTAAGTGTAGTCGGACGAGGTGAAGCCGAGATATGGTCGATTTTGTCTTGAATTTTGCGTAGTTTCTCGGCCATTGCCTTGAAACTGATAGGATCTTTCTCTTCTTCGTCATCTCCACCATCTGCTTGGGAAAAGTCGTCTGCGTTTCCATCTTCATGCTCGTCCATCCAGACAGAACCTTCTTCTTCATCTCCGTCCTTGTGCCCATCAAATAGATCAAACACCTCCTCTCCCCCCTCTTCGAAATCATGAATCGAAGAAAACTCTTCTCCCCCGTCTTCAACATCCCAAACACTGCCGTCCCCGCCCCCATCTTGGATGCCCTCGCTACTCAACGCCCCCCCATCCTCCCGATCCCCCTCAATAACATCGTCCCCAGCCTCATCCTCCTCCTTCATATCCCCAATAACCCTCTCCACATCCTCTACCCTCAAATACCTACCACGCCTCCTCCCCACCGCCTCTTCAGACCAAACCCGCACATCAACATTCACCCTCAACTTCGCAACCACCTTCTCACGCTCCATCTCCGTAAGTTCCGCAAGCTCCGCCAGGGCCTTGAGCAGCGGTACGCCCCAGTCTTTCGTGCGGGCCGAGGGGCGCAGGTCTCGTGGCAGGGCTTTTGCGGGAGAGAGTGACCATGCGGCGGTGATGGCGCGGATGTAGGATTTTATAGCTCGTTGGTGGAAGGGGGAGTGCTTTTTGAAGGTTGGCATTGTGATTGGGGGGCTATGGGTATGGGAGGAGTAATGGTATGGTATTTTATGTTATGGTATAGTGGGGAGTGAAGTTTGAAGCGCGACTGGAGGTGATGTACACGCGTGCGTGCGGGTTGCGTTGACGAAAGTGAGGAAACGAGCTTGTGACGTTGTAGGTGTATGTGTGAAAGAGGAACAGAACGTGAGTCGAATCTTGATGATATAATTTTGAGCGGCAATTGCTTGCTAAGGAGCGTTTGGTTGTTGTGGAGGAGTGTTTGTAGTTGTTGTGAGTGACAATGACATCATTGTTGAGTGGATGGCATAGACGGTGGTGGTAGTTCAAACGGAGAATAGAAGATCCCATCATATTGTGCGCGAGTGGCTATTGAGAAGCGGGAGAATGAGCTGGAGTTAAACTCAAAATTTTCATAGCGGGTACAATAATTAAGCAGGAAGTGTTCTAACAAGCGTCACTAAATTCGATATCAAAGAATACATCATCCAAACTAACCATAGCAACAACAACAACAACAGCTACTACGATAAAAAAAAGTCAGCGTACCTACAGAGCTACAATTCTCAAAGTCTCCCCCGGACTTAAAACAATTTGCCTTACGTCTTTCTTCCTCCCTCTATCAATCCACTTCACATCATGTTCACCAAGATCCGCGTTCCCCACCATGTCATCAGCATCCGAATCCCCCACAATCCTCACACTGTTTCCCTCGTCAACCGTCCGGGGCCCACGATCCACCCGTCGAAATTCCATTCCCGAATTTTCGTCAAACGAAAGAATTGATACAGGCGATGATGAGGAAGAGGAGAGGCCTACTGTTGAATCCAGATCGGGCACTGCAGGAGATTTCCCCCGAGCAGACGACAAAGCATGGGAAACACGAGGTGTTGGACTTCGTGGCCCACCCACAAATGGAAAAGAGTTAGAGGTCGCTTGACGCTTACCACTTCCCAAATCACCAGCCTTCATCTCCCCCGATCCACCAGGAACTACACTACCATCGGACCAGCTCATCTCTTCTCCATCTCCTTCCCATCCATTCATCCCCTCTATTTCCCTCAGCCTACGCCGCTTCTGCGCAGAATGACTTGGCTTATAGGACTGACTCCCCCAACTTCTCTTCCTCCTCTGCCCAGCCTTTGCATTGCCCTCGTCACCCTCCGAGGCCGCTCTCTTTCTATCTTTGCCCTCATGTACCAGGTCCTTGGGCTCAATTTCAGAGAGAAAAATCAAGTCGTCGGATACCAACGATATGTTGTCGTCTTCGACTGAGGAAGCGGAGGCAGGCGGTGCGTACTTTTGCTCGGGAAGATGCGGAGTAGAGACAGAGCGTCTAAGCCAAGCATTTGGATCCAAGTCGTCGTCTCTTGTACCTGCTTCGTATGCATCGATATAGGAGCCCAAATTCCCATATCCAGAACTTTGTCTTCTCTCCTGGGATTCAACCTCTACACCCTCTCCATCATCCTCACTCCTATCCCTCTTTCTCTTTCCATTCCCCTTTCCCTCCTTCCTCGCCCCTCCCAAAGCCTCCTCCACATCCCCAACAACCATCCACCCAAACTTCTTCCCATCCCCCAACCCCACCCTCCTATCCCGAAACATAACAATCCTCCGCACAGCCCACTCCCCCCTCCCAACCGACGCCCAACTCAACGCCTCCAACGCCCTCAAAACCCCAATATCCCAATTCCTCATATCCCCCGGATCCAACCCCTCATTGAACCCGATCCTCTCATCGGCCTCCCTCGCAGAAATCCACAACCCAAGCGCCCGAGGAAACGCCTCCACCGCCCCCAACAAATACCAATTCGCCGCAATATTCACCAACAAGCGACTTATTTCCTCCTTCTCGCCGTCACGGCGTTCCGACCACGAGAAAAGCGGACAGTCTACCTTGTTAACTGCGTCGAAGATGGCGTGCGTGCGCTGGTAGAGCGGCATCAAGGGCGCGTCGGTGGGAGTCGCCTCGATGAGCTGCTGGATGTATCTGTAGGCGTATCGGACTGGTTTGCCGCGGAGGAGTTTTGGGAGCGAGAAGTCTGTTGTTCGGAAGTGGAGGGCGCGGTAGGCATTTCGCATGGCGTTGTGGTGGGATTTTTCTACGGTTTCCTTGTTGGCTTCTATGCGGGATAGGACGTCTTCTTGGAAACTCTTGTCTTGGTCGTGGATGTAGTTGCGGATGTCGTCTTGGGATTCGGGGTTTTCGTACCATTTTGCGAGGAGGGCGGTTGCGCGTTGTTTGGGGGTTAGGGTGTGAAGTTCCAGGGCGAGGGATTCTTTGTCGATGGGCATGTGGGGGTTTGGGTCGTTGAAAATGACGGTTAGGGGGAGCGCGATTGGGAAGAAGAGGTCGAGGAAGGGGTTGATGTGGTGTTTTGGGGGGGGACTGGTTGCGTCTATGGCGGCGAAATCGGATTCGCAGAGGTGACCTACGGCTACTTGGAGGTAGTCTCGAATTTCTATGGCCTGGCTCATACGATATCTTCCTACCCAGGGCTTTCTTATGGTCTTCAAAGAAGAGGCTAGATGTTTGTATCGTGAGGCATCGCTGGCGGGATTTTTGCCTTCTGGTTTCTTCCACCGATCGATCGTCCGGATATCCTTTGCGATATCTTCTACCACGGTGTAGAATGCGCGTAATGATTCGTGGACTGCGCTGGGGAAGTCGCGCGTGTACTCCATCATAGTGTGTTGCAGGCTCCGTAAGGTTAAGAAACAGTTGCGTAGAACTTGGACTTCGTCTTTGCCTTTTGCGACAGCTCGTGAGACAGCTTTCTTAAGTTTCTTGACGTCTCTGACGGGCAGGGTGTCTATACCTCCAACGTATTCTACTAGGCCATGGACGGCAACTTGGATGTCGTGTTCTGCAAATCTTGCAACAGGAGGGGCGAATACTGGGATGGCTTGTGGTTTTGTCCAGTCGCCCGACTTGTAGGATGGTAGTGAGGCATTATTGTCCTTGTTAAGAGCTTGTTGAGCCATTTGCTGGAGTCTCGCATGTGATGGTTGAGCTGACAATGTTGCTTCCGGATCATCTACATCGCCATCGGCTTGCTGACCTCCAAACTGGTTCCCCTGTGCCGGATTCTTGACCGCAAGATGCTCATTCCCCTTTATAGCCATATACGCATTCCAAAAATTTCCTAAAGCGTCGTTGTTTGCCGCCAGCGCAGGAATAATAACACCAACATCAACCTCTTCCCCAAAGAAGTCATCGACTTCACTCCCCTCCCCTTTCTCCCCTTTCCCCCCTTTCTCCTCTTTCTCCTCTTCCTCCTCAAAGAAGTCATCAGCCTCACTTCCCCCACCCTCCTGCTCACCCTCCTGCTCACCCCCCTCCTCACCCTCCCGCTCATCCTCCCGCTCACCCTCCTCCTCAACTTCCCGCACAGCCCCCTTCGGCAAATTATACGACATAGCCGACCCCATCCCCATCCACCTACTCTTACTCAAAGGCCCACCACCCCACGACATCCCTACAACTGCTGAAAATTACTATACTGATTCTGAAGAGTTGGGAATGTAGCGGCAGCTCTAGCGAGACGCGGATGCGCTGGCTGGAGGGTGTGGGAAGTAGGGTGCGGGTAGGAAGGATTGGGTTAGCAGTGGGATTCTGTACTGCGGCGAGGTGGCGGGAAGATGGAAGATGGAAGTGGATGACAGAAGGTGGAAGATGGAAGATGGGAGAGCGGAGAGAAAGGTTAGATTGAATGAATGAATGAATGAATAAACGAAACATAAAACCAACGAATAAACGAACAAACGAACAGAATAGAATAGAATAGAATAGAACAAAACAAAACAAAACAAAACAGAACAAAACAAAAAACCAGCCGCAAACGTCCAAGCCTTGCCATGCCACCCATCCACCTCTTTGACCGCAAGGGGTTTGGGCGAGGATAGTTATAATAGCGATAGGGACAAATGACCGTATAGCGGCGTTGATCTTTGTTCGTTGTTCTTTCTCACTCTCTCCATCTCTCCGTCTCTCTTTCTTTCTTTCTTTCTTTCTTTGTTTGATTGACTGACTGACTGACTGACTGAATGACTGATTGTTTGGTTGTTTGATTGACTACTTGATCAAGACAAGAGCACATGGTACAATCAACAACAACAAACCACACGCCCACCCAGCAAGCAAACAAACCAAGAACAAAGAAAAGGATGCATGTAGGTAGGAAGGGGTAGATTCAATTCAATTTTTTCCCCCAACAAAACACGAACAAGTGGGAATAATCATGGGGAAAATCAATATACACTAACTAATAACTACTCGATACGCGATACTCGATACTCGATACTCCCGTACTCCACACACGTATAAATATCCCAATGAAACGCAAGTAAAAAACAAAGCGCATATAAAAAATAAACTTGCGCAATTCTCCATTTATTTATCCAAAATACAGAGCCTATGTTATATAATGATAAAGCCTGAGCGCACATTGAAATAAAGCAAACAAAAAACAACCAACTTAGCAGCCTTCCTCGAAGAACGTCACAACGTTAGGCGTGAGAAAATGAAGAAGAAACAACCCATCATCGATCCAGACTAAAAGCGCCAAAAACTCCAAGCAAAAACAAGACAAGTGGATAGGACGTTTATATGATATGATAGTGGTGGTGACACCGATCCGGAATATGAAATGCGCCGGTCGTCTAGAGTGATGCGGTATGATATGGTATGGTATGGTACGATATGGTAAGTGGCATGTGACAAGTGTATCATGCAAGCCAGACGACAAGAAACAGAAACGCCAAACGCTATGACAGTGAGTATTGACGGAAAAGATAAACAATATGAGAACAAAGTTTCGTGATGAGACGAGAAGAGGGACCATGATTCGTATTTTCAGTCGTGATAGTCGTTGGGCAGGCGGGCATATTCAAAGGCGAATTAGTGAGCCATGGTGTGCGATCGAAACAGCGTCTTGATAAGCGAAGGCTCCTTTTCTTTCTTCTCTTTAAAGGTGCTGCTACGCGAAGTGGTAGACGAGGACTTGTGCGTCTTGGAGCTTTTAGAAGTCTTGTGCGATTTGGTGGATTTCGAGCTGTGGACAGATTTTGCGCTGCGGTGGGACTTTTCGTCTTTTTCTCGGCGCGACTTGGTGCTGCGACGCGACTTGATGTCGTCTTCGTCGAGGACACCTTCGGCAACCAGATGCCTCGTCGCGCCAGGGGTGATGAATTCGCCATCGACAGTAGTACCCTGACTACCCGCTTCGACGTCCGCGATGCCGCGACGCCACAATTCGATGCGACCTAGCTCGGGAGATTCCAGCTCGTCGAGCCCGTTGAATGATTCCTCCCTTGGTTCTCCTTGGGCAGGCGGCGAATATTCAAGGGGTTCTCCCAATACGCGCTCCTCTTCCTGCCTGGCTTGCAGCTTTTTGACGATCTTGAAGCCGCCGAGGGCAACAATGGTTACGCCGACACCCACACCAGCAGCAATCATGAACTGCGGACTCGCGAGCAGAGCGACGACGGCCGGAAAGGCACCCTTGAATGACATCAGGGCCCCCGGGCCCATTTTGCCCAGCATGGCGCTGATCTCGGCAAGGGTAAGTGCAACGGCAGCCAGGGCATCGGGGTTCTTTTGGAGGTTCTCGATGGTGGCGGTAACGGAGTGCTGGAGACAATTCGCCTCGTCGAGCAGCACGGTGAGTTTGGAGGCCTTTTCACGCAGCTCGACGTCGTCGTACTTCTTCATGGGCAGCGGCGGAGGCACATCGCCATACGCGAGGTCCATGTCGATGTGCGACTCAGACCGTGATCGTGACGTCCTCTCTTGCGGGAACTGCGGGGCTTGCGGCACAAAGGCCTCGGTGTTTCGGCGCACGATTTCCTTTCTATGGGCATCTTGGGCGTCGCCGGCGAGGTCCATTTCGAAGCGGTGCTGGGGCGGGGCCTCGTCATTGACATAGAAGCTGTCGGTGAAGGCGCGGTCCAGAGGCGGTCTGGAATGGTGACGATGCGACTTGGAGCGGTGTGTCGCTTTGGAATGCCTGGAATGGTGGGAGGAAGCTCGAGACCGGACATCATCGTCGAGGCGGATCGACTTCACGCCCTCGCGCAGCTTCTTCTCCGACGCGGCGGCGGCATCGCGTTCGGCCTTGATCTCGGCCTTGCGCTCGCGATATGCGGATTTGGCTTCCTTGAAGACGTTGACGAGGTGTTTGCTCTGTGAGGCGGTCAGCATGCTCATTCACATTCCCTCACCACCACACTCGCTACATGTGAGGAGGCCTGCTAGCGGGCTTCGGAAGACTCACGCTGCTCACCACCTTGCCCGACTTGTTGATAACCGTGATGGTCTCTCCCACGCCCATGGTGAATGATGGTGGATTGTCTGCGGCTCTGGGAGCACGGCTCGTGAAGCGCAGTGCAACGTGCGACAACGTCAACTGGAGCCGGAGGTACTTGGTCTACAAGTATCTGGTAGATATCGTATCTAGTGTCGAATGAGGCGGTCAAGGACTCGTTCCCGATGGCTGGCTGGCTGGTGCGAGGCCCACACTATGTATGTATATCCACTTCTGACACCACGCACGGCGGCAGACTGACAGGGTTGCTTAGACGGTTGAGGAGAGCCGTGGCGGTATGTGTATAAGACTATAAGTACCAGGTAGCTGTGTAAAGACAGGCGCCGGCCAGCGTCACAGGCACAGGTTGCGAGTGAGGCGACTTTCCATGGCTCTGATCAATTGGCAGCGGAGTGAGGGGGGCAAAGAAGAGCGTCACGCCGAGGGAGCCCGGTCACTGGACCACGATGAAAGTGTGAAGGTTCACAATTCGTGGGCACGGAAGTGAAGCCGAACCGAACAATGGGAAGACAAGCACAGAGCCACAGAGTCAGCGTGTCGCCATGTAACTTGACCTCGTCCCCCAGCGATTTTGCAATGGCGTGTGGCCACCGATGGATGCGGGCGCATATCACTCTGCATTTTCCACGCATAGCCACGCTTGATTGGTTCAGCCACCCGTCGTGCAGCGCCTGGGAAACGTGTTGCTGCTGGGAGTGGCCGACCGCTCATGTAGCCCATCCATTTCTGACCCGATCATGCAGCAGAGAAGCTCTGTGCAATGCTGCCCAAGTAGAATAGGAGGACGACGTACATGTACAAGGTGATGTCGGGTCATGGCCGAGGTGCGAGGTATGATGATGCTGCTGGTGTGATGGTCGTCAGTCTTGCTGCTGTTGATGTCTCTGACATGATTGGTGAGAAACACCCTTCGCCACATGCATGTGGCGGTGCATCGCCATCATCCCAACTCTACATTCTCCATATGTACACCCACCACCGTACGGCGTTCTAGGATTTTATGCCGCAAAGTGCGGGGTAGTGGAAAGACGGCATTGTCTGTGCAGTGTATCTATAGCTGCAACGAGTTGGCTGGTAGGTAGCGTGTTAAGCGCTGTTTCTCCATGGTGCTGTGTGTCGCAGGGAGTATATTATTACCTTAGCAAATCCAATAACTAGTTAGTTAGTACACGAGGCATATATGTCATTATGTAGGACTCCCACGCCATATCACTGAGGTCGCAGGGAATATTTTATTACCTGAGCAAATCTAATAACTAGTTAACTAGTACATGAGGCATATATGTCATTATGTAGGACTCCCACGCCATATCACTGAGGTCGCAGGGAATATATCATTACCTGAGCAAATCCAATAACTAGTTAGTTAGTACATGAGGCATATAACTCGCAGACAAAACAGGTTTGGGAGTCCTCTCTTCTGGCAAGAATATACTTGGGAGTTGTTGGCAAAGCGTAACTGTATGATTTGCTGGTCAAGTATTACTCCGTACTCCGTATCTACGTGTAATATGAATGCGAGATTCCCGGAGCACATTTATGCAGTCAAGATCCTCCTACATCTTGTACCACCACACCCTCCGTACAGTCGGAAGTGTCTTCTGCCAGATAAACGGTGATCGCAGCCTCAACAAGCATACTGACGCAACGAGGCGATTGTTTGTCCCGGAAAGGCCCATGATGGCATCGTGCGAGTTGTCCTACCAGGACTGTGAGCACCGATGACGGCCCCTACCAATCCTCTTCTTCCGCTTTCCCAAAGTGCAACAGAGCGACAGGCTGTCTTCCGTCCCAGTAACACATCTACTTGAGCACCCACACTAGACGACGAAAAGAGTGTGAAGCCACGCCGTAAGAGCATGTTGGTCGATGGGACAGCCAAGGCAGACACGTCCTCACGTCACGCTTGCCCAAAGTTTATGTAACTTAAAGCAGCAGACATTTGACGCATTGGTGAAGGGGGGTTTGATAAGAGTGACATGTAGATACTGTCGGATGCTGTCAGATACAACTTCACGAAAACCTAGCCCCGACTACTTGTATATACATATCAATCGATAGGTACTTAGGTAGGTAAACAAGAGGAAGAGGGATAAATCTCGCCATAGCCTCGCGCGAGCTCGCCATCTCAGCAGCGCAGCGCACAGCCAGCGAATCGGGAGAGCGGTGAGAATTATACCCATTATGGGCGATATGGCCACGCAAAGGCAACCGTATACCTCGGATTCCGACTCGTCTTTTGTTCAAGAGTCGTCTTCTGTTTGTTCCATCGACTGTTCCTTGTCTTCAACCAGCGCCGCCGATGACGATGCCATTGACCCCTCAAGCCACCAGCAACGCCAGCCGGTAGCAAAACCACCCGAAAGCGACTCGGAACCTCTGCGTCTTCCTCTGCATCTTTGGAGCGCCTGTGGAGCGGCTGGTCGGACCATGTGCTCGCTTTCTGGAGGCAGGTCGGGCGCCAGGTCGATTACTTCGGTGGAAATGAGGGGTGGCTTCAAAGCGACAGGTGGCCAAGGTACGTGAATTCCATCTGTTGGCGAAAGAGGCACAGCACAGGTTCCTCCAGTGAAGCTTTCACGATGCCACGACCCTCAATGGACAAACCCACATTCTTTCTGCATCGAACAGTCAAACCCATTTACAATGGTCGTCGTCGCTGGTGTGTCAAAAAGAAAGAGGTTAGCTCGGCCCGTTTGCAGCGCTAGCTACCTACGCAGTTAGAGCCCGAAGTCGTCATCGCATCTGTCGCCGCGGGGATGCCAATGACAGACAGCATCTACCAATATCTGGCACGTCTGGATACTTGGTAGAGTACGATGCACGTCGCGCGACCATGCAGCTAGACGCCGAACATCTCTACCGCATTCTATATTCCAACTAATTGACTGCTAACCAGCATTTCCCATGGCAGTTCTCCCGCCGCCCTATGACGGCACCATGGACACCTCCTCCTCCTCCACCACCTCCCCGTCCAAAGGCGTCACCCGCCCACATGCAGCGGCTACCGCGCCTGTTCTCTCGCATCGCATGAAGCACGACAAATCAATTCTCG
The DNA here is from genome assembly GCA_022560085.1 of Helminthosporium solani. NCBI lineage: Eukaryota > Fungi > Ascomycota > Dothideomycetes > Pleosporales > Massarinaceae > Helminthosporium > Helminthosporium solani. The sequence goes on from JAFISD010000184.1 coordinate 14,226, forward strand.
CGCTTGTGGCTTCTGAAAGCTATATTTTTGCGGGGACGCAGGGGGGCGAGATACTGGTAGGTTAGGTATTGCGGAGGGGGGAATGGAACTGGCTGCTAATTGTTCGCAGATTTACAGTTTGGAGACGTATGAGCGGAGGAAGGTCATTGAGGCCCACCGGGGGAGTGTGTTAGGCTTGTGTCTCTCGCAGGATCAGAAACTGCTCTTTTCGAGTGCGACGGATCCGATTGTAAATGTGTGTTGCTGGTTGCTGAAAAATAAAAGGCCATGGGCTGATCTCTTAGGTCTGGTGCACTTCCAACTTCCACCGCCTTTACGCGCTCTGGTCTCCGTACGATGTTGGCGACATCTTCTGCGTGGCGTATTCCTCGCACCACCAGACGGTATATCTTGGAGCGCAGAACACGAGCATACAGGTAGAGAAGTCGTCAATTTGGGATGTGCGAAAAGCTGACACGGCAAGTGGTACGACTTGAAAGAAAAGGACCTCCGACCACGCCCGACCCCCGCATCGCATCCCTCTGAACGAAAGAACCGCTTCTTCGACTCAACCGGACCTGGCGGCGTGCGGACACCGAAACCACAGGGTGCAGACGCAAACCTAAGGGACGCAGTTGGTGGACAATGCCTCGAGATCGACAAGCAGGATGTACAGCAGTTTGCGCATTACGGATACGTTTACTGCATGCTCTTGGGCAAAGGCATTCTCCCTGAAGCACCTTCCGAAGAAATACTCGTATCTGGAGGCGGAGATGGTCGGATAGTGCTTTGGAGGATCAATGCTGAGAATGGCGGCGCGATATCAAGCCTCTACACTCTAGAAGATGGGAGGGAAGAGGGCGAGTCCATTCTTTCCATTGCAAGAGACGGCTCCTTCCTCTACAGTGGACGCTTCGACGGCGAGGTCAATGTCTGGGATTTGGAGACGCGGCAGCTCGTCAGGAGCCTGAAAGCAAACACGGGTGACGTCCTTACGCTAAGTCTTGGTGGAGGGCACCTCTTCGCAGGCGGCATATCCGGGAACGTGCATGTAAGTAAGACACAGATACTCTTGAGACTTTGCCGGCTCACACAGTGCAGAAATACAACCAATACTACGAAACGGTCTCCACCTTCAGAGCGCATAGTGGGCTCATCCTTGCTTCAGCATTCACCACCTCCAAACACAAGGCTACTTTCGTCACTGGAGGGAATGACAACACCATCGTGATCTGGGATGTGCAGGACTGCGTGGGCCCAAGTGGGAATGCGAAGAGAAGCAATAATGGTAAGCTCTGCCTCCCTGGTCCGCAGCTTTGCTAATGCTCTGCAGATCTCATGGTGGAAGCCTTGAATGAGTTTGTTTCGCTTCGCACCGTCTCATCCCTATCCAAATACCGCACTGATTGTCGGAGAGGTGCATCGTTCCTCCGCAGGGTATTCCGTAACTTTGGCGCTGTGACAGAAATGCTGAATACAGCGGAGCCATACAACCCCATTGTCTTTGCAAAGTTTAAAGGCAATCCTGCAACTGCAGGCAAGCGAAAGAAGATTCTGTTCTATGGTCACTACGACGTCATTGCAGCCGAGAACGAGCATGGCAAGTGGAAACACGATCCCTTTGCATTAACCGGTGAAGGAGGTTATCTGTATGGTCGTGGTGTATCCGACAACAAAGGGCCGATTATGGCAGCCATCTATGCAGCTCACGAGTTAGCTAACGAGCAGAGCCTGGGCTCAGACATCATCTTCCTTATTGAAGGCGAAGAAGAAAGTGGTTCACGTGGCTTTGAGCAGGCCATCAAAGCAAAAAAGGAGCTCATTGGTGATATTGATTGGATCCTCTTAGCAAACAGCTACTGGCTTGACGATCACGTCCCCTGCCTTACCTACGGTCTCCGAGGCGTTATCCACGCAACTGTTCAGATTGAAAGCAAGCACCCCGATCTTCACAGTGGAGTCGACGGAAGCGCCCTACTCGACGAACCACTCAAAGACCTAGTCATGCTTCTTTCCAAGCTCACTGGCCCCCACGGCAAAGTTCAGATCCCGGGCTTCTACGACCCAATCCTCCCCCTCACAGAAGAAGAAAAGAAACTCTATGCTGAGATAGCCGAAACGCTGCTACGTGGCAATCCCGATCTCGGAGACCCTGAAGAACTCGCCCAGTCACTCATGCGGAGATGGCGCGAAGCTTCGCTCACCATCCATCGGTTTCAAACATCCGGTCCCGACAACTCGACCATTATCCCACGGCTCGCCAAAGCCTCCATCTCAGCACGCCTCGTACCCAATCAAGAAGCCTCCCTCGTCGCCTCAACCCTAAAAGCCTTCCTCGAATCCGTCTTCCACCAACTCGACTCCAAAAACACCCTCACCGTAACCATCGACCACCAAGCCGAACCCTGGCTAGGCGATCTCAACAATGAGATCTTCCAAACCCTCGAAAACGCAATCACCTCCGTCTGGGGCCCTACGCACAACCGGCGTCGCTCTTCCGTAAACCCCAGCTCCCTAAAACATAACCTCGACTCCACATCCCTCACCCCTATTTCTGATCATCGCCCTTCACCCACTACATCAAACACCCTCGCCAACAGCTCCGTCGACGCCATTACTGACGACGACGCGCCTGGACCTCAGGAATCACAGAAACCGATCAAACCCCTGTATATCAGAGAAGGCGGATCCATCCCGAGCATCAGGTTCTTGGAAAAAGTGTTCGGCGCACCGGCGGCGCACCTACCGTGTGGGCAGGCGAGCGATTCGGCGCATTTGGACAATGAGCGGTTGAGGTTGGTGAATTTGTATCATAGCAAGAGGATTTTCAAAAAGGTCTTTCGGGAATTGCCGTTGAAGTAGGATGGTGGGAGGGACCATGGGGAGGGGTAAGGGGAAGAAGGGAGGTAGGGGTTGGGTAGCATTATGGGCGGTGTTTGGTGTTGCTGCAGTTTTTTAGATTGGTGGGTTGGGGTTTTATTGTGGTGTGGTGTGGTGTGTTATGTGATATGGAGTAGAGTAGAGTAGATATACCCTTGAGTATTCTATATTGTATGTGTTTATACTCGCTACTCTATTCTCGGAGTTGATCTATTATTCATCACTACCTGTGTGGTCGAAGCGCATTTCAATACAACAGCGATTCGAGAACGATTTGTGAGATCGTTTGGAAGTACGTCCAGACCTCGTTTTACCTAAAGGCGTGGTGTTGGATAGTTCTCGCTGTTCTTTTTGCTGGGGCGGAAGACTGGGGGTTCTGGTTGGTAACTAACTAGTGGTGCGAATGTTGGTTTGGGGTGGAGGGTTGTGATAATCTGCTGCGTTTTTATGCTTGCTGGGATGGTGGGCTGGTGGGATGATGGGATAGTGGGTATGTTTGACTGCGATATTCGCGTTGAGCTTGGGGGTCTGAAACTCGATTTAGGGAAGTTTGGAATGGGGTTTCTTGCTTGAATTCACTGGAAAGACTTGGAGGACTAAGCAATGAAAAATGGGGAATCATTGTTTATTGTGGCATCTGGGGTTTTGAGTCTTTGTATTGTTGGTTTTCTCTAGATGCTCTATGTTTCTGATCTTGATACTTCAACTATGGTTTGCGAGACAAGGAACATTTCATGGTTTAGTACCGAGTACACTGAATTGACATCACATGATCGAGATATTTTGTGAGTCTAGTACTTAACTTGTTCATCCAAGCTAGCTCTGATTAGGAACTAGTGGCACATACATATTAGAAGTAGATAAATAGTTCCATTGCCCCCCGTAAACTTTTCCAAATCATTTACTTCCTCACGCGTACAATACACGTCTGCTCTATAAAAAAACATATAAACAGACTCGAATCGAGCGTCCACAAAGTCATCAACGCGTTCTAAGCAAGAAAATCCTGGCACATCGCGAGTCAGGGTAGGAGAGAGCCAAGACTGCACAATCTGATAACCGGACCTACCAGAAGGATCTGATAACCTGACCCATAAGTCGTATCCTCAAGCGCCACAGAACCTTCATGCAAACTCATTATGGTGCCATTAGTGCATCTATTCTTCCATCAAGCTTGCTTTTGATTCAAGCTCGATTGGCACATGTGAGCGCTGTAGATCCTATCTGATGATTGAGAATTCAGTCGTATATTTTGTATACATAACTACCATTGGCCAACACCATCGATAGGAGTGTGGCCTGGAACACACTACCTTTCCCGCTTTTCCAGAGTCAGATCAACCATATCAAGCTATACCCTGAACATATTGCTGTTCTTCCAAATGCTCAATTTTATGAGGTGGAACGCTAATTGTGTGTGTTATTAATGCCGAGTTCGGCCGCTTCAATCACATAATTATTCTAACATTTCCCATCCTAGTCTCTTCTACATGTTCTAGTTTGAATTCCTCGAACCATCTCTGGAAAATTTTCCTTCCCTTTGCTTTCCTTTCCTCTATATAAACACCACAGTGTCGACTCCAGCTTCCATCCAACTCATCCCCGGCCGCGTTCCATCAGGAAATGGCAGAAATATCCCACGCCGCCCAAGACACCCACAGCGTCTCCGAGACAAAAGCCAGCGAAAATCTCTCATTCGATATCGCCGTATCCTCCATTGGGAAAAATGACCAAGACTTTGGGACCAACAATCTCCAGCCAGCACCTCTACGCTGGAAAATCACGGTCATCCTCCTAGTCACAGCCATTGGATTCGGGTCCCATTGGAGCTCAGACATCACAGCCGCCATGAAAAGCACCATCAAAAAGCAGATGAAAGTCAACAACAAGCAATTCGCCATACGAGAGGCGAGCGAGGACTTTATGGTCACAGCCCTAATGCTATGTAGTGGACTGACTAATCACTGACCGTATCGGCGGCGCAGGTACGAACCAGGCACAAATGCTGAAAATGCGGATCGAAACGGCTGATCCGGGTTAGGTGCCATGTTATACGGAAACACAATCTACTCTGTAGGCTCGATTCTCGTAGCAGGAGCGGCGCAAACCCGCTCGTATAAATTTATGATTGTGGGTCGTGTGATTCGCGCACTTGGGGATATCGCTACTCAGGTGGCGCAATATAAAGTATTCTCGTCGTGGTTTGCGCCTGGAAATGGCTTTGCTTCGACGTTGGGTCTGGAGCTGGGTATAGGCAAGATTGGTGCGTTTGCTGGGAAATCGTCTGCCAGCATCATTGCGAAGCGGACGGGGAACTTCGCGTGGGTGTTTTGGGTTGCTGTGTTTATGAATTTGTTTACGAACGTCATGATGGGTGTTTTCTACTGGTTTACGAAAGTGGCGAATGGCAAGTTTCACGGTGTCACTGATCCGGCGACGGGTGAGCGGTTGGCTGAGAAAGCTAAGAAGCTGGAGCTGCGGAGAGGGCTGGAGTTGCCTTGGGGGTTTTGGTGTGTTATGCTTTTTTTCTATGTTTGAAACTAGTACCGCTATTGTGTTTTTGCAGAATGCGACGGAGCTTGCTGAGCAGCGGTTTGGGACTGATTCTATTGTTGCGGGTTGGTATTCTGCTTTACTTCAGTATGGCGCTATGTTATGAAGGCCCCCCCAAATCGCGTACTCAAATGCTGATATAAATGCAGGATTCTTTATTGTGCCAGTGCTTGGAGTCTTCCTAAACCTATTCGGACAGCGAACTTCCGTGTGTAAGAAACAACACCCTGATCTGAATATGTGTCATATAACTGATAAGTACCAAGTGGTCTTCTGTGGCACCGGCGTCTTCATGTCCATGCTGCTCGTATGTTTCGCCAACACGACCAAAGGCACCGCAGCAAGCTTCGGCCTATTCGCCTTTGCATACTGTTTCCGTCCAACCGCCATCATCGATAGCATCCGCACTTCCATGTGGGATCCTTCTGTATTCGGCACAGCATACTCTCTCAAGATTACCATGAACAATGCGTCAGTCGGACTCTGTGTCGCTTGGAAACGCGTATTGAATTCTCACTGACTCCCATCGCAGCATGAACATTATCGTCCGCGTCATTACCGGTGTTATCCAGGATCGTGATAATAATTCTTACGACCGCGTCACTATCGTTTATGTCGTGCTAGCGGGCGCATCGGTCGCGATATCGTTTGTACTATCCATTGCGTCGTGGAAGCTCGTTGACCTCGGTCATTTGCAGTGGTCGCGTAAATTGCGCATTTCGCGAGGAGATGTACTCAACGAGCGAAAGCTTGTTTTCAGCGAGGACAAGGGGAAGACGAAGATGGTTTCAATGGGCTGTTTTGGGGCGTTGGTAGTACTTGTTCTGGGTGGCTGGAGTGGGTATTTCTGGGGACTTGCGACTGGAAATAACGGGTGATTGGTTTTTCGATGTGGAAAAGTTTGATTGTCACTCGATTAGATGAAGGGGAAGATTAAGTAGTGAGTTATAGCGAGATTATACTTTGACTGTTGTGGTTGGGTAGATAATCTGCAAACAAGGCTACGTCTGTTGGAGCTATACATTACACACCTACTCTGAATTCACCGTACGAACAATAATACAATACACCAACCTAGCGTAGATAAAGCTAGATTAAAACACATTCGATCCCACCTAGAATCCGCCTCCCTTGAATCCACATATCATCCACTTCCACCCTCACCACACCCCCAAAATCCCAAGCCTACTTTGTAGCAAACCAGCCTCCTCTCTCCCCCCTACTCACTTATCACTCAACTCACTCAAATCCAGTCACAAGAACACCAATCAACCAGATTCCACAAACCCTAGTATTCATATCCAAAAGCACATAAATACCATACTACTACAACATCTACCTCAATTACACAACCCCACGCACAACTCCCCCCCCACCCCATCTCATTTCCATTCTAATACAACTACACCCCCACACGATCCCCAACCCCGCATTCCGCAGTTATATGTGTAAAAGACAGAACAAACCCCAAAGAATGCACATATACATACCAAGCTAAAACAAAAAAAAGACAAGAGACAAAAACCCGGCAAGCGCCACACAATCAACATACCCCCAACTCATATACAGCCAGAATCCAATCCATAAAACATCAACCACATCAACACATGACATACTCAGCCCCATCCAAGCCCGCTCACCTCCCAGCCACCCAACCCCCCTCAATACAACTCCGAAAGCCCCTCCCCCCCAAAGTCCTCAAACTCCTCAATCGTCTTAGGACAAGTCCACTCATTCTCCCCCACCTTCTTCGGCAAGATACCCGCCTCAACGCCCCTCCTCCAACTCCACTGCGTCGCCCGTTCCGTCTCCCACGTCCAATAAAACCACCCCCACCCCGCCTCAAACGCCTCAATCTGCGCAACCGCAAACCGATAAAGAAACTTCTTATACACGTCCGAGTAATTCTTCGGGTCCTCGTTGGCCTTGCTACAGCTGCATGAGGCGTCTTTGGCGGGACATTGCGGCTTGAGAATGGATGTGCTCGCGTTGCCCGTGTTGAATGTACCTTCCCAGCGGGTTCCCTGATTGACGTTGTTGATGTATTGAGTGCAGTCAGTGTCTGCTTGGGACCATTCGCCGCACATGGTGGGGCCGAAGCCGGTGGATGTTTTCATTGAGCGGAGGGATTGCTGGGTCCATGCGTTGCAGGCGAAGTTGAGTTTGTCGGTGTGTTTGAGGCTGAGTTGGTCGATGTTGAAGATGACGTATTGGTGGACATCGAGCAGGAGGTTTTTGTTTCCTTGGAGTTTTCCCTGCCAGTTGTCTAGGCCCATGAAGCCGTCGCCGAAAACGAGGACGGCGGTGATGTTGTCTTCGCGGATCTGGTCAATGGCCTTTTGCGTCCATTTGATGACTGTTTCAGTGTTGAGGTCTACCATGCGTGGCTCGTTGACGAGGCCGTACATGGTGACGACGTTCTTGTAACGCGGTTGAGCGAAGAAGACGGATAGTTTGTGGTGAATGTCCAGCCAGCGCTGTGCATTCGATTCACCATCTGGGCCGTTGAGCCATCCAATGACGCCCTGACGACCCGAATGATTCCAACCGTTTTGACTGCCGGGAGCGCCATGCAAATCGAGGTTCACGCGGAGACCGTTTTGGCGCGCGTATTCAATGCCTCGAAGGAGGTAGCGCCAGCTTACTTGCGGGACGTACACATCGTTGTCGTAGGTTTGGACTATCCAGTAGCCAAAAGGAATGCGAACATGGTCGAAACCTGCTCTGCGGATTGCGGAGAAAGAGGACTTTGTTATGAAGGACGCGTAATGCTTTTCAAGCGTTTCTTTACATTTTGAGCCGAGTCTGGTGCACAGGGTCCATTCGTCAACGACGCCGTCGCGCACGCCGTACTTTTCGAAGTAGCTGGGAGTGATAAAAGGTTCCATGTTGAGCCAGCCGCCTACATTGACGCCTCGGACGGGCATTTTCCCATATTCGAAGGGCTTTTCCAGGTTGGGAACGGCAGAGTTGGCTTGTACATTGTCGTCCCAGGTGGAGTTCAGGCCAATAATGGGGAGGCCGCCGACTAGGGTTGAGGTGTAGGTTACGTTGAAGTCGGTCGTGTCGTACCAGGACCATGGGTCAAGGATACCGCCCCGATCGTTCTCGGGAACACTGTTGCGATCTTTCCCATCGAGGTTTCCGTTTGAAGGTGCGGCCGATCCGGATGTGGTCGAGCTTGGTTCTTCGCTCGTCTTCTTCGAGGTGACGATGGCAACGGGAATGATGATCGCGAGTAGTAAAATAACGGAGACGATAGCAATAACTACTTTCGTTAGTATTTTTGTGGTTGCGGGAGTGAGAAAAACTTACTGATCCACTTCTTCTTTTTCTTCCGCCGTGCGAGCTCTTCTTCCGAGTCCTGCGAAGGTTCGCTCGCAGCACCCCCGCGTTTCTCCATCATGTACTGATATTCGTCTTCGTCGTCAACACCACCTTCTTCCGCCAGTGGCCCACTGACAACCCGCCTCTTCCTTTGCGCCATCCTTTCCTCCCTCTCCTGTTTCCGTCTTTCCTTCTTTTCCGCCAGCTCGGAGGGCGTATATCTCTCCTCGTACCTCCGCCGCCTCTCTTCCTTTTCTGCATCCGTATGACTTCTCCGCTTCTCCCTCTCACGGCTGGAATACGCACTCCTCCTCCTTCCTTCGTCATCCGTGGCAACTGCAGTAGCAACTAGAGTAGCGCCAGCAGCGGCAGCAGCAGCAGCGCTTTTCCGCCTGTCCCTCCGTCTGCTTTCTTCTCGTTTGCTCCGCCGGCTATCCTCCCGTTCTCTCCGCCGACTTTCCTCCCGTTCCCTCCTCTGGCTCTCCTCTCGTTCTCTCCGCCGACTCTCCTCCCTCTCCCTCCTCTTCCTCGCCTCCCTCTCAATAGCAGCATCGCTCTCCACCGCCCTCTCCCTCTCCCTCTCCCTCCTCCTCTCCTCCCTCTCCACCTTCACCCTCTCCTTCTCCAACCTCTGCTCCTTCCGCCTAACTTCCTTCAAATAATCCTCATCATAATCATAGCCCTTCCAACCCCCCTTCTTCGCATTCGCCTTATCCAGCTTCCCCAGCGCATCAAGACTAAGCGGCGCAGACTCCCTATTCCGACTGGAACTCTCGCCCGTCGTCCGCGACTGCGACTGCGACTGCGGACGCGAATGGCGCGATTGCCGTGGTTTACGCGGACTCGGTGAATCCCACTCCGAATCGCTCTGCTGTCTCGAATGCCGCGGCGTACTTCGCAGTAATTCGCCCTGGGAATCCGTCGCTTGATGGCCCCTCCTTCGTCTGCGTTCCGTGTCGGCGTCCGAGTCTCTATTGCGGGACTGGGCCTCTCGACGTTCGCGACGGCGCCGCTCGCGGTATTCAGGATCCATTCTTCTTCGGCGATCTTGCTGGACAGATATGTCGGGTATCTAGACGGGGCCGGTGCGGTAGGCGGGGGTAACACAGGAATGTGAGATTTCCCCCCGTCAAATCTCCTGCGGCGGGAAAGAATGCATGGAAGACTGGAAAGGAAATCGAAAGAGATGATAGGGGTATGAGTGTAGAGGGAGATTCTTTTTTTCCTGCCGATATTAAGTACAATTTGGTAAGCTTGTCGGGGTGTTGGGGGGTGTGGAAGTGGCTGATGATGCGATGGAGGTGTGGTTGCTGGGGCGATGGGAGTGTTGACGTGGCCGTGCTGTGCGCCGGGGTGGACGAGCCTGGGAAACCTTGGAAAACGCGGTGCTTTTGCTTGGAAATGTGTAATTGGGCGCGGCCTTGATTTCTTCTTTCTTCTTGGTATCGGTTCTGGGGTTGGGGTTTGCAACAATGTCATTGATGGTTGGCATGTCTGGCTGCTGTAGATTGGGACGGAGGGAACTTTCGACAGCGCGGGAAAGAGTTGGTGTGGGTAAGTATAGAGTAATGAATTATCTGGACACACTGCGTACAATTTTCCACTACCATGTCCTTTGAATATTTAAAAACATGAATGATCATCCCCCCTATCATTGATTTCAATATCAATGCCAATCATCTTTCCTCGTATTCCGTACGGAGTAGTTAGTGTATCGATGATTACTTTAGTAAAATAAGCGCCCACCCGCACCACCAAAACAACCACCAAGAAAGCGAAAGTGAATAAAAACATCCCCCCAGAACACTTACTCCACCTATAAACACTACTCCAATCCACACCATGGACAAGTATACAACCAGCCACCCAGCTACCCAGCTACCCACGTAAAACCAACCCCACACCACAAGACAAGAAAGTAAAATACATGACATGATCGCATTCCATCATCTACACGTTACTCGCTATAGCTACCTACATAGTATCGAATACTATAGTATCAGATCTTCTACAAGTGCACGTGCTCTTGCCACGCTCGCCCCTCGCCTCCCACATAGATGGATAATATAATGTAGGAGCGCGACGACTCAACTGACATGAGGAGTGAGGAAGACTTGTCGTAAGAAAGAAAGAAAGAGGTTGGGCTTGTCAAAGATACTCCATGTAACCGTGCAGTAACTACTATAGTATGGCGGTATCCAAAGAAGATACGAGTTAGGCATTTACCATGCAGTAAATTCGCGCAACAAACAAAGGAACTTGTACGACAATGGCATCGTTTGAAAACAATGAATTTGAAAAAAAAAAGGTATATATGTAGGATTGGTATCGTAGTGCTATCATATTGTAGCAATGCCGGCGAAAGAGCCGGGCTGCCTACCATCCCATGCCATGGTGCCGACGAAGGCGTGCAGTCCCAGATCTAAGCTTGCAAACGTTGGGGTGCGGGGCAGAACGCTTACCCAAGGCTGCGCGAACGTGAATCAATGAAACCTCCCTTGTGATAATGGCCGGACAATATACAGTGGCGCGGATGCAAAGCGGCTGATGTGGAGCGCGTGCGCGCGGGGTGTGGTGTAAGTACGCTAGACTCGAGGCTATGTTTTCGAGTCGCGATAACTGTTCTCTACGTAGACGTTATTGTGGAGGATCCGGGAGCATCGAGGGAGGCTTTCTCTTTGCCCTTGTCGGACTGCTTCTTGTCGTCGTCGGCATAGAGGCTGTGCTCGTAGATGTAGTCGACGACCTTGTCTGGAATGTAGTAGCGGATACTCTTGTTGCGCTTGCGGAAGAGCCTAATCTTGGTCGACGAGACATCGTTTTGGATTAGCTGAGGGATGACGTGAATGTTGTCTCGGAATTGCTGGAGGGTGAGGAGCGCATCATCTGTTTGAGTTAGGAGATGCTGGATAGTCATGGAGCTGACGCGACATACCTATATCGGTGCCGCTGCGCTCAAGAATGAAGGCACCGTAGTAGCCGAGAATACGGTTCAGGTCCTCCTGTGCCCATAGGCCGGGTGCGCTCATTGTCTGGATCAGATCCGCGCCTGCGAGAAGGGCAACATGAACCCTTTTCTTCTCACCTCCGGGCGTCGCGATACCGCCCATGACGTCGTTGACCTCGTGGTTGAAGTGGTCCAGGACCTTTACTGTGGGTAGGTACTCCTTGTGCAACGGCTCCCACGGGTCGACACCGATCCATTTTGAGCTGTCCTGCACCGCAATCCGCGTCATGTTTATCCTATGATGTGCGGGCGCAAGGCCAGCTTTCTTGTATGCATCACCAACAGGGCTGAAGAAGCCGCCCACGACTTCGTAGTCGGTTTCGAATTGGCAAAAGTCGGCGGCCTCCTCGAACATGCGGAGGTGAAGGTTTGTCGGCGGAGAAAAAGAGCCACACGATACAAGGACGAGCGGCGTCTTGCTCGAGTCGGAGAGGACCTTCTTCAACCTCTCGGTCGGAAAGGTGTAGTTGTCCAGCGTCATTGTCTGGGATGTGTAGAGGCCTGCGCTAAAGACGGGCTGGTGTTCATCGGAGAGCACGTTGTGTGATATGGTGCTCATGATTGTGTGTGTGTGTATGTGTGTGTGTATGCGTGTGTGTGTGTGTATGGTGAGGAATAAATAATGGGGTTGGTGCCTGGCGGCGGAAGGCACTCTTGTATGGTTGGACCGTGGGGGGTCAACAGAGAGTAGTGAACGAGCCTTGTCGTGATAGTAAAGCCTGGACGGTGTAAGCAATGCGTGAGAAAAGATGGAATAGAGCATGTGCTTCCTCACCTAATAGTCACGAATCATAGGTGGAGGCCGAGTTTCAAGTCAATCGCGGCTGTTCCCGCGTGAAGGTCGACGAGGCAAATGCTGCTGCGGTTCGGTCCGGGTGGGTGTGGTGGCGGCGCAGTTGTACAAAGAAGTGTCGCGGCTACGGAGGCTTTGGGGATTTGAAGGGTACGAAGGGAAGAGGGCCAAAGTCATGGGATGATTCAAAGATGAGGGCGAAGGGAGACATTTAGTAGTACCGCTATGATGGCTCTGCGGTTCTGGATGATTGGATGCTCCGGCAGTATTTGCGATTCACGCGGAGAGTGGGGTTAAGGAATCGAGACAAGTCTAATGTAGCCGGCCATCCCTGCGAACGCTCTTGTTCTTCTTCTGCATTTGAAACTTTCCCCGTGTGCCCGTAACCTCCAGCGGCCGATTTCCGGGTGTCGATAACGCCGGGTTTTTCCCGTGGTGAAGAGTCACGATTGGGTTGAGAGGAATAACGTTCGTTACCAGCAAGGGGTTCATCTCTAGCATAGCATGGCTGGTGCATCCAATCTATCGTCCGAAGCCAGCTTACCATGTGTATTGTACAATATCCGATCCAGTCGACCATAGTCGTGGATTCATATATGTATGTGCGATTAGTGGTCCGGAGTCATAGTCTATGTACTCCGTATGGGTTGCTGAATTAGTGAGCGGTCCGCTGCTGAGGAATCAGCTGGCCGGGCGCAGTTTTACAGGACATGTCTACTAATATCTATGCAGAATGTAGACGCATATACATCCAGTGTGATCCTGCCGAATGTCCCGAACAAGCAGTTTAGGTCAAACTATGCCTCCGTATGTAGTTGTCTGATTCCCGCGAGAACGCACTGCTCAACTACATGTTATCCATCTGCCTCAACAACGCAATAGAGCTTATGACGGGCTGATGTACAACTTCTCATGTGCCGATGTCAGTCCTTTGCCTAAGCTTTGTAGAATCGTCAAGCTTAATCAAGCACTGTCGATAGTTAGCCCGACCTTTGCAACTCGGGGGGCGGGCCATGTCTGAACCGGTTGGCTTGTCAACATATTCGGAACGGACAAGTGTATGGTCATCCCTCCCCGCAATAGTCTGCTTTCTCGTCCTGGTCTATGGTAGATAGATATTAATCTAATTATGTGATGTCGCTTTGATGGTCCGTAAAGGGCAAGGTAGCGAGTGTCTGGCAGCGATAGGTCGTCACAGTATCGTATCTATGAATACGGAGTACATGGGAATTTGGCACGACGACGCTGCTGCCAATGTGTGAAATAGATATCGATACATACATACTCTTCTCAACCTGTCCAATCGAGGCATTTTCGAACGGTGACTTCGTATAGAGACGGGTGGTGGCCATCTGTATGACGAACACGTTGAGCTCGGGCGGAACCTCTTGTGCAGCGCTAGAGCTCCCCACACCACCGCCAAGCCATTCACATCATTACCACCTCACGAAACCACTCTCTCCCCATCATCAATCACATACACGTGCGCTTTCCTTCACTGCTGTACATACACTGCTGCATTTCGCCGTTTACTGCTGCAGGGCCCGTTTGACTGCAACCTGGCCGCACACTGCAAACCGCACTCGCTTAGTGGCCGGCCTATGGCGCCCAAGTAAAGCAGTGACGGCTCATGGAAAGAAAAGACCATCAACTGGTGCCGTCTTCTCCTCCGTCTGCCTCCAGGTACATACCCCCCATCATTTCTTCGCCTGCTCCCTGTCCGCCGACCATCTCCCAAGTCATCTACGCGGTGTAGCCTCATTCGCTCGCTCGCCTGTTCACCTGTTCAATCGTACCACTGTCCAACCTCGTTCGTTGCATTGCGTCGGCACAGCGCCGCGACAAAGCCTACGCCCACCGCCGGGCCTGGGGTCTAGTCTGGCTGCGAGCTGCTGCGCCTGTCGCGTCACAATAGATTCTCATGTCGTCCAGAGTCACTCGCTCTTCAGCGAGGCGTTCAGCAGGTTCGAACAACTCACCGAACTCGCCCGCTCCACCGCCCGCTCCCACTACCTCTATCACTACCCCCACCCCCCGCCCATCTGCCCGGAAACGTAAGGCTGCCACCCGCGAGCCCAGCCCCGACGAGCAGTCCCCCCAGCACGCAGACGCGCCGTCTGCCCGAGGCGGTCGTGCTAAGCGCACCAAGGTCGAGCCGCAAGACGCTCTTGCCCCGACAACAGGCCGCTCTAGGAAGGGCAAGGGGAAAACAACAATGTCAGCGGCTGGGTATGTCCCCGCTGGCAAGGCCCATGGTGGCGATGAGATGCTGATTGGAGGCAGACAAACACCCGATGGAGCTGAGGAGAAAGCTGCTCCAGCCCGCCCTTCATCCTCAAAACGCTCCAAAGCCGACCGTAAGAACGCAGGCCAAGGTACTTCCAGCTCACGGAAGCCCGCCCGCCCGCCCTTTGCCGATCCGACTGCCGATGCCACGCCGTCGTCGTCGCGGAGGAGCGCTCGAAAGTCGGCTTCCAAGACTGAGGACGTAGCTATGGAAGACGCTCCCGGTACGCGCCCAGAGGATGAGACGCGCCCATCTGGCTCGGGGCCCGGACGGCCAGACACAAGTGACGGTAGCAACGAAGATGGGCCTCTGGGACCGTATGACGAGGACGATGAGGACGAAGACGAGGGCAATCACTTCAGCGGCTTCCTAGGTGGCCGTAGTCTGGCTCATCTTCAGCACCTGCGCCACCAGCTGGGCATGGGCGGCATGAGTAGCACGGCTCAGAAGCTTCGGCCAATATTGGACCAGCTGCGGTCCGACGACATGTCGATCCAGTTGATAGGGCTCCAGGTTCTCTCCCACGAGCTGTTGATGACTTCGGAAGATGGGCTGGCTGGTCACTTCTCCCCCGATCCGTATGTGAAGGAGCTCGTAAAGCTCATGCAACCCACCGATTTCGGCGAGGAGAACCCAGAGATCATGCTGCTTGCCTGCCGATGTCTAGCAAATCTGATGGAGGTTCTCCCCGCCGCCACCGCCAATGTCGTATACGGAGGCGCTGTTCCTGTCCTTTGCTCCAAATTGCTTGAAATAAATTTTATCGATTTGGCCGAGCAGTGCCTCAGCACCCTCGAGAAGATTTCCGTCGAATTTCCCGCTTCGATTGTGCGAGAAGGCGGCCTGACCGCGTGCTTGACGTACCTCGATTTCTTCGCGACCAGCACACAGCGCACTGCCGTCACCACGGCTGCCAACTGCTGCCGAAACATCCCAGAAGACTCGTTCGCCACGGTGCGCGACGTCATGCCCATCCTAGAGAACATTTTGAACAACAACGACCAAAAGGTCGTGGAGCAAGGATGCATCTGTGTGTCTAGGATCGTGCAAAGCTTTAGGCACTACGACAACAAGCTAGAGGAGCTTGTTAGCCCCGAGCTCCTGCGTGCTATCTTGAGGCTGCTTTTACCTGGGACTACGAACTTGATCGGACCCAACATTCACACCCAATTCCTTCAAGTGCTTGCATACACCGCGAAGGCTAGCCCTCGATTGTCTGCCGAGCTCTTTAAGATGAACATCGTCGACACCCTCTACCAAATTCTGACAGGTGTCTCACCGGCGAGCGATGCCGATCATGTGGCTACTAAAATTGATACCGTGGTCATTATGCAAGCTCTCATCCACCGACCAAAGGACCAAGTCTTTGAGACCCTCAACGTCATTTGCGAGCTTCTTCCTGATGTGCCGAAAGAGGGCCTATCCTATCTCGATGATCTCTTAGATGCTGGGTATCCCGGTGACCACTTACCAGCACTGTCAGAGGCAAAGAATACTGCGAACCAGAAACGCGTCGGGCTTCTCAAAACTTGCAAGGGGGAGGTTAAGCGCTTTGCGGTCATCTTGTTGCCTACCTTGACCGACGTCTACTCGAGTACCGTCAATCTCAGTGTTCGGCAGAAGGTGCTAACTGCGCATTTGAAGATGCTATCAAACCTTGACATGGAGATTTTGGAAGAAGCCCTGCGATCGGTCCCTTATGCGTCACATCTGGCGTCGATATTCTCGCAACAAGACCACCCGTCACTCGTCACATATGCATTGCAAGCAGCAGAAATATTGCTACGACGCCTTGACTCGATTTATCGATATCAGTTCTACCGAGAGGGAGTCATCTCAGAGATCTCAAAACTTGCAAATAGGCCTGGCAAGACCCTAGAATCCAGACCGAAAGAGTCAAAGACCACCATCGAGGTGGAACCGGCCGGTGATTCAGGCGCAAGCTCCAGTTCGGCTGGTGATGCCGCTGCGGACCAGGAGACGGTAGACGATGTGGACGCTGAGATGAATTCGGAAGATGATGAGAACGAGCACATCGACCCTAGCGAAAACCACGACGATGACGATGATGACGACGATTCTGATTCTGATTCTTCATCCGATCAATACGTGCCGCTGCCCATGCCAAACATCGAGGACATCATCACCATTCGCGCCAAGAAGTTTATTGAACTGCACGACCAGGACAATAGGGCAGCGATTCGAAACAAAGCTACCGGGATTCTGGATGATATCAGGACCCTGGCGAAAGACATCAAGCAGTGCGTCCTGGAAAAGGGTTCTAAGAACTGTGCGGCGCTATTCAGCTGCCTCGCTTCTTATTTTCAAGGCGACGCTCTAGAGAGCATAACGAGCTACGAATTGATGTCGACCAACATTGTCGAGGTGCTTCTGGAAATATTTTCTGCACCGGTGTCTTCCTCGGGGATAGACCCTCGTCCCGTATTCATAGAGTCCTTTATGAGCTCCAATAGCCACAACAAGGTTAAAACCTCGAGCAGCGCTTCTCCAGAAACACCTTTCAGCATCTTGGTGGGCAAGCTACAAGATATTCTTAGCAGGTCTGAGCATTTTGAAGTCATCACTGTTCATCAACACTCGTATGACAGTCGCGGTAGTGCGACATCAATGTTAGCTAAACAACTGAGACTGAAACTTGTCGCTGACGAAGACTCCGGCATTCCAAAGACTTACCGTAACATCATGGTTTCCATTCATGCTATCGCCACTTTCAAGGCATTGGACGACTATTTGCGACCGCGCATTAGCATTGCTGAGCGACCCCGTGCACCGCGAAATAGAGAACAGGTTGCTGCATATGCGCAAGCTCTCGCTGAAGGTCGTGCACCCCCACCTCCTCGTACACCGTCTGAGTCGACCACCCGGCCTTCTTCAAAGAAGACGTCCAGATCGAAGCCTGAGGGCTCTTCAACACCGCCACAGGCCGGTCCCAGTTCAACCCCACAGGTAAAACCGCGTCGTTCAAGCCGGAGACAGCAGACTCAAACCACTCCGCCACCTCCACCTCCAGTCATGCCACGAACCAGCAGTGATCATGACCCAGTGGAGTGTGCTGATGAGGAGCGTCTTTCGGATGCTGACTCCCTCGACGATAACAGCGCACTAAATGCGATTGTCGATGATTTCGAAGACGACCTGGACGAGGAAGAGCCTGATCCATCAGCCGTAAGCGTTGAAGTTGCCTCCACAGGCAAAGTGACAGCTCGCAAAGAGGACGGTACCAGGGTTGCGACTCCCGTTCAAACTCAGCCTGTTACCAAGGCTCCGCCACCGCAGGATCGTTCTTCCAACCCGTCTCGTCTAGCCTCATTGCTTGAAAGGGCTTCTGCGCTTCAAGCTGCTGGTGCTCTCTCACAAGCTGCAGGCGCTCTTTCGTATGCAGCGGCTGTGCAGTCCACGCCTCAGGATTGGCATATTGAATTCAGTGTCAATGACCAGCCCATCTCGAATGACACAACCATCTACCGCGCCGTGCATTTCAATCAAGCAAGCGACTTGCCTCACCGGACGGTATGGAATGCCATTCATACAATCAAGTTCAAACGCGTTTCTGGACCTCCTCCCGCGGAGACAAACGGCTGGACACCTCCGCCGGACTCAAAGGCGGGCACTGAGTTGCCTGTTTCGCTCGACAAGCACCCTGTGACTTCAGGCATTCTACGACTGCTGAGCATTTTGCACAGCCTGAACTCAAATCTCGACGATATCATCTCGGACAATCGCGAGCAGCTCAAGTCCAATGCGGAACCTTTGTCGCAATTTGTCAACACTAAGCTAACCGCTAAATTGAACCGCCAACTGGAGGAACCTTTGATCGTGGCCAGCAACTGCCTTCCTACCTGGAGCGAGGATCTGGCCCGTCTTTATCCTTTCTTGTTTCCTTTCGAAACAAGACACCTCTTCCTCCAATCCACATCGTTTGGGTACTCTCGTTCCATGACCAGATGGCAGAATTCGCAATCGACAAGCGACTCTCGACATGATCGCCATCGGGATGAGCGCCCATTCCTGGGACGGCTACAGCGCCAAAAGGTCCGCATTTCCCGCTCGCGCATCTTGGAGTCGGCTATGAAGGTTATGCACCTCTATGGCCATTCTCCGAGCATACTAGAAGTGGAGTACTTTGACGAGGTTGGTACCGGTCTCGGACCTACACTGGAGTTCTATTCCACTGTCTCCAAGGAGTTCTCAAAGAAGAAGCTGAAACTCTGGCGTGAGAATGAATCGAACCCCAGCGATGAGTACGCCTTTGGCAAGCGCGGTCTGTTCCCAGCCCCCATGAGCGCCGAACAGGCTGAGAATGAGAATGGCAAGAAGGTTCTCGAGCTATACAGAGTTCTTGGCAAGTTTGCTGCACGCTCCATGCTGGATTCTCGAATCATTGATGTGTCATTCAATCCGACATTCTTCCGCGTTGGTGAAGGCAGCGCCGCCGTCGTCCCCTCGCTTGGCGCTGTCAAGTCGGTAGACCACGACTTGGCCAAGTCGCTCAAGCTGCTGAAGCGCTTCGCAGACGCTAGAAAGAGTATTGACGAAAATGCCGAGCTTTCGCCGGCTCAAAAGACTGCCGCCCGCAAATCCGTTGTAATCCAAGACTGTCGGGTGGAGGATCTCGGCTTAGATTTCACGCTCCCAGGGTACGCGATCGACCTAATGGAAGGGGGAAGCGACACGCCTGTGACGATTGAAAATGTCGACAAGTACGCCGATGCGGTCGTCGACTTGACGCTTGGGTCTGGTGTTCGGCGTCAAGTAGACTCTTTCCGAGCAGGCTTCTCTGAAGTGTTTCCCTACTCTGCTTTGAGGGCTTTTACACCGGCTGAGCTCGTCATGCTGTTTGGGCGTGTGGAAGAAGACTGGTCTCTTGAAAGTAAGTCAATTCCTGCACTAAAGTGTGACAATGCTAACATGGCGTAGCTTTGATGGATTCAATAAAGGCCGATCACGGATATAATTTGGACAGCAAGAGTGTTCGCAATCTACTGCAAGCTATGAGCGAATTTTCGGCTACGCAGCGAAGGGACTTTTTACAATTCATCACAGGGAGCCCCAAACTTCCGATTGGAGGTAAGTCATGGCCATGCATTTTATCGTTGTGTGGTTCGCTAACATGATTACAGGTTTCAAGGCACTCACTCCCATGTTCACTGTCGTGTGTAAACCGAGTGAGCCACCATTCACCTCAGACGACTATCTTCCGAGTGTCATGACATGCGTCAACTATCTCAAGATGCCAGACTACAGTACCATGGAAATACTCAAGGAGAAACTGAGTGTGGCTATCCAGGAGGGCCAGGGCGCCTTTCATCTTTCCTAAATATAGATATGAAGAAACGGGTGGTGGTATCGGTATGACTGGATCCCGATCAACGACAAACAGGCATTATCTTGGGGTCTGGCGCACGTCTTTTGCTTTCTACGATCGATTTGCATGGGACTGACCAGCCTTGCGTGGGGAGCATGGGTATGATGGGGGAATCACACTGTGGGAGGTATTCTTTATCTGGTGCATGGCATGGACTAGGTGGATGGGCTTACTTTCTTTTTTCTGACCCCCCTCTCTCTCTCCCCAACAAACACATCTTAGATGTTATAATGAATGACTTGTCTTTCTCCTTCCTCTGCTTGAAGGGGGAGGGTGTTTGCATCTGGACTTTATATTCGGTCCTCTGGCGTTTTCTCTTTTTTCAATTATCTATTGGAAGTTTCTAATAGACTGGCTTTTGATCGTGGGTGGGGGGAATTATTAGCCGTATAGTAATAAAGTCATTTAGCAATGGTCGTTCTTAAATGGTGTTTGTTTGGTTACTTGCTTGCTAAGATTAATATTCATTTTCTGTTCGTGATGATTTATTTTGTGTGTGTGGGGGGTGGGATGAGGCTGGTGGGATGGATGAGCACGTGACGGGATTGAACCAGCGTTGACTACTTAGGTACAAAGTAGTCACTTACTTGGGCAGTTAGTGACAGTTTTTCTAACGAGGTAATTGGCGGTGCTTGGGTATTTATGCACAAAGTATTCTGCGATATTAGGATAGTTGGATGGGGAACTAGATTGTTTAGACATGAACTATGACGCTGTGACTTTGAGAACATGAGAGTCTATTGTGTAAAATGCTTACGAAGTCGTACCGTCAAGACTCGTTTAGTTGTTTATTTGCTAGGCTTCCAGGTGGTTGGCTGGCCCGCTGATGGACGACGATTGACAATTGTTGGACAATGAAGTAGTTAGTTGGACGCCAAGAAAGTTTGCATAACTTGAGTATTAATTATTACCTAAACTTACGCCATCGCAACGGGATTTCTACACTGGACTTCTCGCTCCCATCGACCAGATTGCGCAACGACATAACTTACTCCACGAGCATCTGCCCTTTGCGATTTTCCTGTCGACACGATCGCGTGGGTTTCGCGATCTCGCTGGTCCTTTGTTTGAGAGAAAGAGAGGGTTTCTAGTGGTGGGCGGCGTTGGTCGCGCTCTTTTTGCGACTTGCGCGTTGAGTATGCGGGTGGGATTGGTTTCTGCACGCGGTCTGATTCAGGATGGACGGGGGGGTTGGGGGGCTTGAGGTAGGTTTTTGCGTGATTTTTCCGGTGGTTCCCTGTGCGGTTTGGGATTGAGGATGTGATGGGTGATGGAGTGACGGATGTGGGGAAAAGAAACAGGAAGAGAGGGAGAAATTGTGCTGGTCTAACTAATATGTGATTTGTAGCAGGAATACTGCCCGCCTATAGACCCTGCGCTTATTCATGCGCTGTACCCGGATTATGCCCCGGATCAATTGCATGTGCTGAGGAGTATCCTGGATGGCATGAGGAACGATGCTGTGGCTGAACAACTGACTGAGTTCGATGCGTCGGGGAGTGGTGGGGTGGGGGAAAAGATTGAGTCGGAGGGGAGGGAAAGTATTGCGGATAGTTGGGCGAGTCGGGATACGGGGACGGATTCCATGGGATTTGGGGATGGGGACTGTTTTCGGGAAATGGAGAGGTATGTTTGCTTCTGATGCTATGCTTGTTTTGTTTCATCTTTCATCTATCATCTATGGGGGGAGAGGAAATGGGCTGACGACTTTATGCGTGTGGTACAGTCTTGATGCGGCAACGAAAGAAGGTATCCTCGCTGAAACGTTTCCTACCTTACGCCTCGACCTCATCACCTTCACGTTGAGGAAATGCGACGATGATTTTAGCAAGGCGACGGATGAGTTGCTGAATCATGTGTATTTTGAGGATTCGAGGGGGAGTCCGAGTGAGGAGGTTGCGCCGAAGGGAATTGATGCTTTTGCGGAAGAGTTCCATGTCCCTAAGCGCGGGAAGAAGGGGAAGAGGACGAGGAAGAAGCAGAAGATGGGTTTACACGATATGACGGGTCCGATGTCGATGTCTGAAAACATGGCGCCGACTTCGAACCGATGGAACGATGGCGGGAAGGATGTCGAATTCATCGCGTCGAGGATTAACGGGGAACGAAAAGTCGTGGCGTCGCTATACCACAAACACGGCGCATCTCTCGCCGCCACCATCCTAGCCATGATGAAAGAAGACATAACCTCACACGCCAAAGTCGACGACTCAGACCTCATTCAACCCGCCATCGACCTCATAACCGACTTCCCAACCCTCGACCTCCCACAAGCAATCTCCCTAATCCGCCTCACCCACCCCTCAACCTCTTCCGCCCACGAACTCGCAAAGGCCCTCACAACACCAACCCCCCTCTCCCCCACCACAACCACAACCACCACCAATCTAGAGATCATCCCCCACTACGCCCCCCTAAGCATCCCAGAAGATACATCCCCAGACTCCGTTAAACGGCCTCCCTCCCTTCCCCCATCAGCCATCCCCCACACCACCGCCTCCCTCAGAACAGCCACCCACAACGCCTTCACCTCCGCCGCCACTGCCCACCGCGCCGGCCGCTCCGACCCCCTCATGCGCGCAGCAGCATCCTACTACGCCCAACTCGGTCACACAACCCACACCGCGCTCCTCGCATCCCGCGCCCTCGACGCCGACGCCCTCGCAGCCTCGCAGTCCACCCCCACCATGCTCGACCTGCACCACATCGATGTCCAAAGCGCGGTGCGCATTGCCAAGGAGCGCACCGCTGCGTGGTGGGAGGGGCTGGGCGAAGCGAGAATCCCTGGAGGGGGGAGGGGCGCCGGCGTGGGGGAGGGCTTTCGCGTTGTTACGGGTGTGGGGAGGCATAGTGTTGGGGGGAGGGGGAGGTTGGGGCCGGCGGTTTATAGGGGGTTGGTTGGGGAGGGGTGGAGGGTTGAGGTTAGGGGGGGGGAGATTGTGGTTTGGGGGAGGAGGATTACGAGGGGGTAGGTGGGTTTTTGTTTGTGGGTGTATGTGATGGGGGGTTCTTTTGGCTTGGGATTTGGGGGTTTCATTTGGGGCTTTTTATTCCCTTTTTTTGGGTTGGGTGGCGTCGTGGGATACTTATTAGTTAGTATCCCTGCTGCTGGCGCGCTGAGTTGAAGAATATGTATATTGTGTGTGCAGGGCGAGGACTTGGTTGTGGGGTTGAATCTACGGGTTACTTATATATCGCTCGTTATGGGGTTGGTTAATAAAGTGGGTGCGGGCGTAGGTGTGAGGACGGAGGTAAGTAGTCGATAGAAATCCGTGTTGGTCTCTCGGACACCGTATAGAAGATCTGTAATGGTTAGGAGTCACTGTAGTAGAATAGAGGCGCTATATCAAGTATTAGTAGCTAGAATCCGCCATTGAAGTCTTTAAAAAACTCCCAGGACTCATTCTAGATATACTGGTTCAAGAATGTGGCGAAAAAGTCGTGGTGTACATGATATTGAAGTTAACGGGGGGAATAGAACAGTAGATGGATACTGGATTCGACGACGTTGGGGACGGAGAAAGTGATTAGTTCGTAGTTGAATGAGCTGCTTTCCTTCAGTTCAGTGTTAATAGCTAATTGAACGACAAGTAGAGACTAGAATCCAAACCTACGTCTTACGGATATAATCACCTTCGTCATTCACCCACCACCCCCAACCACCCCAGCCCCCATCCCATCCACAACCTCATTCATCCAATAACACCACTTCCCTCTTTCATTCCACCAAGTACGTAGCCAGGACACCACCAACAACAGCAATGCTTCCTCCCAACAATAGATAATAATAACATCTAGACGCTCGAAATGAAACTCGATCTACTTAACATGCCTCACCTAGTGTTTCCAAAGCCTATGTCCGCTCAATGCCACTCGTGACAGCCACCCGCCTGGCCAGTTTCCAGGCACGCGCCAGGCGGAGAAACAGCGCGCCGTGGCAGTTCATGCCTTGGGATGTTTTCTCAGGGGGATCTACTCGTCTAGTATGTGACTATGTACCTATTGTGTTTGGTGGGTAGGCTGGCTTGTTGGAGGAACGCGGAGAAGAGTGGAGAGAATTGTGGAGTGGTGCGGTGGGGACGGCGTCATGTTTGGCAATATGTGCTGAGGCTGCGAGGGTTTCTCATACTCCTCAGGCGACGGGTGGGTCTGTCCTGAGGAGTGAGTGGTTGCAGCCTTGTAGAGAAGGGGGGCCGGCTCTCTGGCTTTTTATGGGGATTTTTCTTGTCAACGACTCGCGGGCTTTGCAGCTGGGATGAATTACTCTTTGGCGCTTACATGTCACCATGTGTAGCGTGTTGTGGGTGGTGCTTGGCTTCATGGTTATGATTTGGCGTGGTGAAGGGCCCTTGTTGTCCATGTTGATGGGACTGGAAATGTTGTTTGACGTGCATAAGTATTGTCTCTAGGTTTGCGAGAATAGGGAAATTACTCGCAGTAACGAAGG
This sequence comes from Helminthosporium solani, assembly GCA_022560085.1. Classification (NCBI taxonomy): domain Eukaryota; kingdom Fungi; phylum Ascomycota; class Dothideomycetes; order Pleosporales; family Massarinaceae; genus Helminthosporium; species Helminthosporium solani. Next base: position 38,885 of record JAFISD010000184.1, read on the forward strand.
GCTATCAAACTGCTGTTGCATGCACTCCTTATTACTGGGATATCCGTCGACTGACGTGCTTTACGACCTGTTACGACCTCGCAAACATTCGACCACAGTTGTGAACACGACGCGCAGATTGGTTTGTTTCCACGCTGCCTCAACAGGGCCTTGGGTATGGCATCCCTTGTTTCTGCCTCGTTTCCAAGGAACATTAAGGCCGTGAGGTTTCAAACATGACCAGCTTTTGTTGCCCGAGGCGTCGCGCGTTCCTCCAACCCCCCTGCTTGTATGTAGCGTCATCTCTTGTTAGTGCCGCCCCCATCTACCTTCAACCTTCATTCAAGCTCCCACGCTTATTGCTCTGGCATGCGCTGTTGACTGATATGATATTGGTCGCATACGGTTCCGTACCGATTACGCGGCCCTGTGAACGGCTTTTGAGGAAGGTCGAGAGAGAACGTATGCAGCTAAGCACATCCGAAACGAACCGTCGACTGTCACATCCTAAGACGACGTCTTTTCGGGACTTGGACCGTTACATCAGACTTCGGATCGCCAATACTCCTAGCGAGACTACTGGGGGGTCGAAACGGGAGGTTCGCCGTCGCTTTGTCACGCTGCGCCTGTAGTTTCACAAGTGGGGAGGGACTGCGAGTGTAGACCATCACGTCATTGACGCTGAGAAATTGCCGCACAGAATCGCGATGAGCTGGTAAAGGTTGGCAGAGGGAGAAAGAGAAGGTCTCGTGGTGTATTGGAAATGATGGGTTGATGGTATGCATTGCCTAAGCACCGCGCGCTGGAGGCATCAAGCCCAGCTGCATTCGGCCGTTCATCGCTACAACACCACAACGAAGAAATTGCCAAATAGGCTATCGATGTCTATTCCGAGATTCTGGTAGTCACGATCTACGCCATACCCACAAAAGGAAAGATGGGTGTGTCGCGCTCCGTGGTCATCGTTTTAACATCTTGGACACTTCTTGGACGTTCACTGTAACAGACTAGCCAAGGCGTAACCGAAACAGTGCCACCATCTTCTGTCTCTCTTCCTACAGGAAACCTGATTGGCCTCTCAGTCATGATCCTTCCGGGACTACCTTCCAATATGTCAATGGATCGACAAACGGTCTCGATTTCTGGGTACACTTTTCTGAGGACAAGGCTCAAGCATGAGACCGGAGGAGAAGCTTGTCTGCCTTCCGTTCCTCTTGCACCACATGGAATAATCGAAACTAGACTTTTTTTAGAAGCAAGCGGCTTTTGATTCTCATGCTCTAAGAGTCGAAGCGGCATACTTCTTCTATACCCCTATATATACCCTTTGGCTTCGAGCCAGTCGTCCTGCTTTTTCACTTCATCAAATCTAGTCTGTCCTTCCTTACGACTTTCTGATTTTCCACTGCTGCTAGCCGGCATTTCTCATTAGCCTTTGTTTATCAATACTGCAGTGCAGTAGCTTCCTATCTTTTACAGACACAAACATCCTTCAACATGAAGTTCTCATCATCCGTCATCGCTGCCCTCGCGGCTAGCCCCTTGGTTGCGGCCGCTCCCGCCTCCTACCCGCATCTCTCCAAGAAGGAGCTTAGCAATGACTTCTCAGCCAAGATGCCCGCTCACTACGTCGCCAATCTCCGCCGTGTTACTCGCGAGAAGGCCGTGCACAAGCGTGAAATCGACCAGATTCTCGGCGAGATCGAGGCCCGCGCCCCGCATCACAAGGGCAAAGGCAAGGGCAAACTCTTTGGCCGTGACATCGACACCGAGGTTGAAGCTCGCTCCCCTCATCACAAGGGCAAGGGCAAGGGCAAACTCTTTGGTCGCGAGGCCGGAAACGAGATTGAGGCTCGCCAGCTTGATCAGCTTCTTCAGGCTTTGACCGGTGGTGCTGCTGGTGGTGCTGCTGGTGGTGCTGCTGGTGCTGGTAAGTACCATCTCCAACTTGCGTCGAGATATTGGCTTGTATAACTGACATTGAGAAGGCAACGCTGCTGGTGGTGCAGCCGGTGCCGGCGGTAACGCCGCGGCCGGAAATGGTAAGAAGGCGAAGAAGGCCAAGAATGGTAAGAACGCGGCTAAGGGAACTGGTGCAGTAAGTTGATCCAAGAGTGAATGCTCAAATCACGTGGACTACGATCACATGATCTGATTCTCGTGATTTGTTGTTCTATATCTAAGAGCATTCGAACTGACAATCCTCAGGGAGGTGCTGCCGCCGCTTCTGGAGCCGCTGCCGCTCCCGCTGCTGGTAAGTCTTCCCTTTTTCTCGTCTTCTCTGATCAATGACTGATTTTAACTAGCTGCCGCAACCCCCGCCGCTGCTGCTAACCCTGCCGCTGCCGCTGGTGGTGCTGCCGCTGGTGGTGCTGCCGCTGGTGGTGCTGCCGCTGGTGGTGCTGCCGGTGCCGCTGGTGCTGCCGGTGAGTCTTTCCGATCCTATCCTACAGAATGATGATGGGGTATCTCTGCTTGAAACGAAGTCTGACAATTACTAGGTGCTGCTGGTGCTGGAGCTGCTGGTATGATTTCCCCTTTACATTTTTCTGTCAAGAGACTTGCGACTAACGTCTTCGAAAGGTGCTGGTGCAGGTCAAACTACTGCTGGTCTAGGTGCTAAGCCCGCTGGTGGTAAGTCTTGTGGACTTCTTTTTGTTTAGAACTTGGACTGACTTTCGAAGCTGCTGGTGCAGGTGCTGCTGGTGCCGGTGCTGCCGGTGCTGCCGGTGCTCAGAACGGTGCTGGTGCTGCCGGTGCCCAGAACGGTGCTGGTGCCGCTGGCGCAGGTAACGGAGCCACTCCCGCTGGTGTCAACGCCCCCGCTGGTGGTAAGTTTTCAATCTCCTTCTCTTCCACTTCACAAACCAATATCTAACCTTCTTCAGCTGCCCCAACCGGTGCCGCCGCCGGAAATGGCAAGGGAAAAGGCAAGGGCAAGGGTAAGGCAAACGGTGCTGGTGCCGCCGGTGCTGCTGGTGCTCAGAACGGTGCTGGTGCTGCCGGTGCTCAGAACGGTGCTGGTGCTGCCGGTGCCCAGAACGGTGCTGGTGCCGCTGGCGCAGGTAACGGAGCCACTCCCGCTGGTGTCAACGCCCCCGCTGGTGGTAAGTTTTCAATCTCCTTCTCTTCCACTTCACAAACCAATATCTAACCTTCTTCAGCTGCCCCAACCGGTGCCGCCGCCGGAAATGGCAAGGGAAAAGGCAAGGGCAAGGGTAAGGCAAACGGTGCTGGTGCCGCCGGTGCTGCTGGTGCTCAGAACGGTGCTGGTGCTGCCGGTGCTCAGAACGGTGCTGGTGCTGCCGGTGCTCAGAACGGTGCTGGTGCTGCTGGTGCCCAGAACGGTGCTGGTGCTGCCGGTGCTCAGAAAGGTGCTGGTGCCGCCGGTGCTGCTGGTGCCCAGAACGGTGCTGGTGCTGCCGGTGCTCAGAACGGTGCTGGTGCTGCTGGTGCTGCTGGTGCTGCCGGTGCCCAGAACGGTGCTGGTGCTGCCGGTGCTCAGAAAGGTGCTGGTGCCGCAGGTGCTCAGAATGGTGCTGGTGCTCAGAATGGTGCTGGTGCCGCCGGTGCTGCTGGTGCCCAGAACGGTGCTGGTGCTGCCGGTGCTCAGAACGGTGCTGGTGCTGCCGGTGCTGCCGGTGCTCAGAAAGGTGCTGGTGCTGCCGGTGCTCAGAAAGGTGCTGGTGCCGCAGGTGCCGCATAAATCCTCCCCTCGGCGTAGACAACTCTAGACCCGATGATGTACCTAGAAAAAGCCCCGTCGTTTTCTTTGCGGCAACGGACAGGATGTTAATAAGCGGACTTCATGTATCTTTTTGTGTTTGGGGATCGCTTGGGGGGCTTCATTTAAGCCATGGGCTTGGGTGGAGTGGAGTGGAATAAAGTAGAAGTAGGATTGTAATGGGGAGAGAGGGAGAGTGTAGATTGAAGTGATTTGTATGTATTAGTTCATTGACAGATACCAGGTATAGAATGTGGACACTCGTTTGGATTTACGAGTTTATCTACAAACACAATATTGTTTCTTTCAGCTATTTGCGTATCGACGTCCTGTTCTGCTTCCTCCGTCCTCCTTCCCCTCTCCACCTCGTAAGTTAGAAAGGCATGCAGAACGTACACTTAGCTCCACCCCTTGCGAAGATCCTCAGTCCCAGTTCCAACCATATCCCTACCCTTACTAGTGAAAGCGTGGAATGTGGGACCCGAGATCTGAGATCTACTTTGTACGCCTCGTGCCTGAACTGATGTTGATGTTGGATAGTTATGGTATATATTTAAGTGGATGACTAGGTAGGTAGAGACTAGACAGTAGACGCTAGGCGCTGAATACTAGGTACGAGAAGCTGCGTTGTACTTTGTATTCACGAGACGTTCTTTCGTTGACTTCGTGTTTTTAACGGCACGGTACGGCTCAGCACGGCGCAGTATCGTACGTACCGCGCGGTGCCACGATGACTACCCGGACCACGCGATTCCGCTATCTCTGATGCGCGTAAATCACGATATCTAACCGATAACCACTGTATGTAGATGGTAGTTGGGCGATAAACGATAGACGATAAAGAATAAACAAGACGTTGTTCCTAACTAACCATCTATATAGAAACCACACCACCACAACAGCAAGTAGCCAGTACCCCCCCCCGTAACCAAACCCTAAACCAAAACCAAAACCAGAAATCAGAAATCAGAAATCAGAACCAAGAACAAAAATCAAGATTCAACCTCAGAATAAAACCTAAATCCAAGCCCAAGCCCAGCCCCAAATTGAAATTGAAATTGAAATTGAAAATCAAAACAAAAACAAAACGAAACCAAGCAATGTATTGATCCTCCCATATATACCATCCATTCATCCATTCTACCCCAACTGCCCATACCCCCACAAATCTAAACATACACCACGGAGTATACTACCCGTAAACCCCGTAACTCCCACCCGCTGAATCTCCGCCCGGCAGAAATCGCGAAGATTTATGTATGTATTCAACTTGTCGTCAATCCATCCATCAATCCATCAACACACCCACAAACCCCTCTCACACCCACCATTCCCACACCCAAAAACAAACCCCCCAATCCCCTTACCCACAGAAACCCCAGTCATCCACAAATACAACAATATAACCCACAGTAACTACGTAAGCTAAGCAGTCCCACAAGCAGAAAAAAACCAACCCAACCCAACCCAACCTATCCCAACCCAACCAGCCAGCAACAACGAGCAGAGGAAAAGATTGTTATACTCTAATAAATCCCCGCATTCGCAGTTGCGATGTGATGCGGATACTTGGCGTGGAAAGGAAGGTGTTTCAAGTACTCACTGGGGAAAAGAAAGAGGGGGGGAGGGGGGTCGGAGGGTTGGATAAGGGATACGATGTCTAATGGTATTAGTACATGCAGATGAGATCTAGGGGTATGTGGGGGTTGCAGTGGTGATGATTGTGGTCATGGTGGGAAAGTGACGGTTGTGAGCATGCGATATAGAGGAGCAAGTAATTACATCATTACTATCCTTCTATTCCTATTTTCTAATCAGAGTATTACGTTTAGTGTATGCAAAGAATGAAGACGGTGAGGAAACCTGTCCATCCGCTCTCATGTCTGTCATATCCGATGCCCCATCCCAACGGCTCCCAACGCGATACTGAATTATCTATATATATACAGCGCGCCATGCATGTACAACCGTCTCCCAAGGAGCAAATCTAGAAAGCAAAAACACCTCGCTATGCAAAGCAGAAAAAAAAAGCTCGACGATGATATGCACACCTCCCCCCGACTAAAAGCTAAAAAGACCACTCCTCCTCTTACCCAAAGGATACACCAATAATGCAGCCAAGAAAAGACCAACTGTAATTCCAATAGCGATTTGAATGACCGAGAATCCAACATTAAGCGCAATGCTATTGATAGTATTGGAAGCATCCGAGGCCGAGGATATCGTCGTGGTGACGTTTGCGGTCGTGTTCCTCACAATTTGGTCCGCGGAAGTGAGCCCTGAAACCAAAGAGCCCTGTACCGACAAGCCCGAAGGCACCTGCACAAAGATGGCAGGTAGCATGGCCGCGGCAGCTAAACCGTATCCGATCTTGCGATGGTGAGGCATATATGAATCCTGTGTCGTGACGGAGCTGGCGCGCGAGTGCGGTTGGTAATGGGCTTCCTTTTGCGGTCCGTAGCGTCTGCGCAACCAGGCCTTTCGGAGCTTGACCCAGTGCGGTCGCATCCTGTGCTCCCAGATATCGAGGCTCCAGTTTTCGATGTGGCGGCCGAATCGGGCTTGGATGTTGGCGGCGACGCCGATGGCGAGGGCGCCGAGTGTGTTGCTGACCTGGGCATTGTTTGTGAAGAAATGGGAGGAATGAAAGTTTACGACGTAGCCGATTAGGGAGATTACAAGCATGGCGGGCATCTGTTTGAGCTTGGCTTGGTTGATGATCTGAAAAGGCTGTTAGTATTGTCCTTGGAGCGATGGGGTTTTCTCGTCAAACTTTTGTTTGGGTTGACTGGGTATGTGGACGACACTTACCATAAGGCATAGCGAGAACGCGAGCACAAAGAAGTAATACCAATGACTAGACATCGGGTCCGTGCAGGTAGTCTGACTTGTTGCGTTCTTGTACATCATCCCAAACAGGACTGTACCGATAGTAATTCCAAAGCCCAGAAATAGCGAGTAAATAATAGCATAGACCATCCTGACGGAGCCCGCTACTATATGTTTGCTCTGCAACTCCAAGGATGCCGATAAAACAGTGAAACCTGGTAGGATCAAAGCGATCGATGATTGAGCCATGGCGCTGAAGCAGAACAACGGTTTGCCGTCTGGACCAGGTATTGATCCAAGCCCGCGAGCAACAAAGGAGGTGATGACTGCTGCGCCGATTTCGAAGACGTTACTAATCAGTTCGTTTCCAGGCGAGACGATGAGTTGGAGCCAGCCAAGGAAGCATCCAAGGATGAAGCAGAAGGGTAGGTCGATAGGGCGAGCTGCAAAGGCAAAGGGGCCGACACTCGCAGATGCGAAGCCATACACTAGCACACGCCACCAGTCGCCAAACTTGGCCTTGCGGGCCATGATAGCTTCGAGGCGAGGGGTCGCTTCTTCTACGCCAATTCGATCGTGAATTACGTCCTTATAGATCTCATGAACGTCGCGTAGCTTGCCGAGATCTATTCCCTGATTTGTTCTGACGAGCTTCACCTCGCTGGTATGGACTGACGAGTCGTCGAAGGCGATTATCATGCAGCCAGGCATGTACAGGAATTGTGCTTCAATCTCTAGCACGCGGGCCGACATGTTCATGTACTCCTCCAGGCGATGTGTTGGCGCTCCGTACATCATTAGTGCTCTGCAGAGCCTTCTTAGGTAGTCCTGCCGAGCAAGTGTGCCTGCTAGGTGGATTTTGATCTTGTACTCGTCCTCACGCCGTGCCTTTGCACCGAACCTGTTCAGAGCAGTAGTGATGGAGTTGTCTGAGCGCTGACGTTTGCCCATCCCGGGACGTACTTTCTTGTAGTATTCCTCCATCTCATGGCTGCCCATGGCCGCCTGGGCAGGGGCAGCCATTACCGAGGAGGTCTCGATCAGTTTAGAGATGGATGATGCAGAATGATTGTTGCTCTTGTGATACCACGACCTGCGAGGGGTATTAAAACCCGAGCCGGATGGAGATGCGTTTCGTGAGTTTGCTACGGTTGACACTCCACTGAGCGAGAGGGAGCCTGTTTCGAAGTCAGCAAGTCTCATCCAGAGGGGTTATGGCAGGATTCGTTCATCATATTTATTGACGTTGATTCTCGAGCAATTCGAGCCTTAATCTGTGGCTACCCGTAGGGAGGGAGGAGTTACGTACCATGGCTGGGATTTCTCCCACGACCGGTTACCTTGTTATTACGACCACGAGTAGGGCTTTGAGTGGCGTTGGCCTTCAACAGTGTTCCCAGGACTCCAGTTCGGAATTTGGTAGGACGAGGAACATGCTCATACTCAATTTCACCTTCGTGCAAGGGTGTCGCTCGACCGGAGGCAGCAGGTTCGGAGTGATACAAGTCTTCCGGCCGAATCATGGAGGTTGTAGCAGTGGACCGTACTGTATGTTGGCGGTATAGCCGCTTCGCTTGCTTCATATGCTGAGGCTCGTTCTCACTGTCTGTCGACCCCGCCGACTCATATCCGCCAGGTCTCGCATCGCGGACAGAAGGCGGAGTGACTATGACCTCGATTGAGTTGCGTCGAGAACTTGGTGCTGAGCAAGAGTAGGTACCAATGTTTTTGGAGAGCTTGACTGCCCTCTCTTGAGCGGCGATACCAGACCTCTTCTTCCCCTCATCCAATTCCTCCATCTCTCGTGCCGAGAAAAGCTGGGGAGGTGTCTTGGAATTCTTTCGGATAGCGGGAAGAGGCCTCTGTAAACGCTGACTACTAGAGGTAATGTCTTCGGGATATAGGGGTGCAAGAGCCTTGTGAACCGACTCTGCTAACTCTTCGTGGGAGATATCAGCTTGGCGTAGGGGGGTGTTATCGCCGGAGACATGCTCAGGGGAGTATGTGGTATGGGAAGTGAAGCCAACCCGTTTTCGGCTGTTAGGAACCATTGGGTCGTCGTCGTCGTCTTCGAGATGTGGATGAAGTGTGTGCCCTTCAGGCGTGTTGTACTCGTAGGAACTCATGATGTTATAACTGCCCAACTCGAGCTGCTACCAGAGCTGTACGGAATCCAGACCAAACTATGTCGGAATAACTAACGTCCTTGGATCAAGTGCTTCGAATGCAACCCACGGCTCCTCTTTCGACCCACACGGGTGTCCAATGTGCGGTCTGCTTGGTTTGGTACAATAGGTGATTACAGTGAGACAATACCGAAAGCGGTCGGTAGTGGGTCTTTAGGCTAGAGATATGGATTTACGTTGTCGCAGCAGCGTGAGGGATATAGCTCCAGTAGAAGCGTACGGAGTGAGATTTGGGGGGGGTCACTCCCTGGTGGATTGGGGAATTGATAATCAGTTGTGCCCGAAAGCAAAGACCAGGGAATGCAAGCCAGGAAACGACAGCGATGGGGGATTATGGGCAGCAAACGATGTCGTGGGAGACAATTAAGAGGGAGTTGCAGGTACCTGGTGAATGTGCGTTCACACCAAGCAACCAAGGAATGATAACACGTAAAAGCGAGCTAACGTAGGCGGGACAGTCGGTTCAGGGACGATCATCGCGCTCACTACCTGTTTGAAGCGCCATCGATCCACCCAATTCTTGTCGCAGGAAAACACAAAGCCGGCCAGATGCTTCGATGCCGGTGTTCGTCAGGGCAGAAAAATGGGTAGAGTGGGTAGAAGAGAGCCAGGACAATGATATGCAATACTTTGACTGGCAAACCCTTGCCGGCTCGCGGGAGTGGCTGATGTACCTGCCGCTAAAGGAAGAGTATTCTTGGAAACCACGAGGGCATACATATTATAGCTGGCCGTTGTATATAGCATCTATCGTAGGGTCGGAAACTAGATGTGTATCAACCGACTGGCTGTATTATCTCCGCAGGCAAGTTTGCCAGTCAGAGAAGAAGAAAAAACTCTGCACAAAGAATGTTGTCTTCACGACTTTGCCCCCGCCGTGCACCGAATAGGCTCACGGCAGAGATTGGCGTGCTGGTCTTCCTAGACTGCGTGAGAAAAGTGGAACGGCTATCGACAGTCCGGATTCAAGGCTGTGGATTGGATAGTGCGAGATAAGAAAAGTGTGGGTAATTAACTGGGCCTCCAAGCCCTGGTGCGCGGCCAATAATCCGATGGTTCCGTGCATCGTGGGATGATTGCGATGACCCTGTATGGTGTTGAGTTTCCAGATGCGCAGAGGGGTGGGGAGTGTTTGGAGTGTGATGTGACTGTGCAATCCTTTGGCGCCAATCGCGATCAGCAAGGGGAATGAAGGCACTGTGCCTGTATCCGTACGGAGTGATAGGTATACGAAGTCGATACAGTAGCGTTCACACAAAGGTACAGCCTGTACTGTGAGATGACCTGCATGAGACGAGCAATGGGTTGTGTTGGGCGGGGCGGTTCGAGAATGATGGAATTCAGGGTGGCAATTGTGAAGAAGCACCGAGCTTCTTGGACGCTAAACCTCTTACGGCGACTCTCACTATCGGCTCCCCCCGTGTCTTCCTGCGTACAAAGTAGATAGATATTATGTAGAGTGATAGAGTAACGTTAGATACTTTGTACATGAATCACCAGCGTCCAAAAACCACCACTGAACATCTAGATACTTCAGTTTTGCAGATGGATAGGAGATGAACACGTGATGCATGAACGTCATCCTCAACAGTTCACTTATCAAGTGCGGAATAGTTATGACACCGCCGCTCGGCAATGCGCATAATCCCTATTGATCACATGTTCCCGCCGCGACTTTTCTATTTTTGCATTTTGGGTTTATCAGGTTTGTTGGATGTTGACAGATGGGTCGAGCGGCACCTTTCCGACGTCATTTGCTGCATCGCAAACCTCCTAGATGAATACTTGAGTGTATACGGAGGACCTAGGTACAAGTATGGTCGGCGCCACGGACATAGATACGATGTATCTAATATCTATATGCTACCACCACCACCACTAGGATCGACTCCTTGCTTTGGAAATCTCAATCAAAACCCCTATCGTCTCTTCCAGAAAGATGGATCAACCACACTGTGTAGCATAATAATCACTCTAACATTTTAACCCGCAAGAGCATACAGACGGTGGATTGCATATGACTAATCATAGTCACGTGCATTTTGCCCCCTTTGCCTCAAGTACCCAAGTACACATGTAACATCCAGCCACATATGTGGGGCATCGTATTCCGTCGAGTGTTGTAACTAATCTTGTGTTGTACTCCGTACCGTATTCTCCCTCCCCGCATGACGGAAAAGCTACATGGGGAGCTTCTCCACGCCTCGGGACAATCCAATAGGCCCCACCTCGTGATGCACCCATTGCCGTCATTGCAATATAAGGATGGTTTGATTGATCCATGCCACTGTTTTTGAAATTACAGCATTGACAGTGACATTGACTGTGACATTGACCTCCAGCGACCAACGCCATGCCCAAGATCAACCATGTATGTGGTCCTTTCCGTCTCAAGCCACGTTGGAGTAATTCGTGTAGGTTGTCATTGTTGGCGCAGGGCCGTCAGGTCTCCTCTTGGGTGTCTTGCTTGCCCGCAATCTCGGCCTCAAAGTTACCATCCTAGACGCCGACACGAAAATCAACGGCAATCCGCGCGCTGCCCACTATGCGCCTTCCGCCGTATACGACTTTCACCGTGCCGGTATAATAGATGATGTGCGAAAGCAAGGCTTTTCGCCAAAAGGCGTGTGTTGGCGATTGCAGGATACAACCCTCCTGGCCGGCATGGGTCGTGAGCCCGAACAATCACAGTATGCCATGGTCGTGCTGCCCCTCGACCGCCTTGGTCCTCTCATCGTAAGCCATTTTGAGAGCCTCCCGAATACCGAAATACTGTGGGGTCACAAGTTAGTAGATGTCAAACAGGACGAGGGTAGTGCCACGGCTGTGGTGGAGACAAAGAGTGGAGAGAGGAAGGAAATATCCGGCGATTATCTGGTCGGTGCCGATGGTGCTTCCAGTGGTGTACGAACTGCTCTCTTTGGGAAAGAGTATCCCGGCGAGACGTTGAAACAGCAAATTGTCGCAACAAATGTGTGTTGGTGAGAACTTGTCATGTGACTGGCCTAACAACCTCAGGTCTATCTTCCCTTTGATGAGAAATTCAACTACTGGGACTCCAACTTTATTTGTCACCCCACCGATTGGTACATGGCCGCGAAGATCACTACGGATGGCTTGTGGCGTGTAACATATGGCGACGATGGAGACCTCGACCGCGACGAGCTCGTAAGGCGCCAGCCCATGCGATATGAGAAGATTCTCCCTGGCAATCCCAAACCAGGTGACTATAAGCTCAGCAGCATGAGTCCCTACAAGCTGCAACAACGATGCGCGCCTAGCTTCCGTCAGGGCAGGGTAGTTCTGGTAGCTGACGCGGCGCATCTGTGTAATCCATTGTATGCTAGGTCCTCGGCCCTTTAGTTAACTGCTCGCACATTAACATACATTTCATAGCGGTGGACTCGGCCTGACAGGCGGTTTCGCCGACGTCGGTTCGCTCTACGATTGCTTCATGGGCATCCATCAGGACGAACTCGACGATTCGATCCTCGACAAGTACAGCGAGATTCGCATCAAGATCTGGCGCGAAATGATCGATCCAATGTCACGTGCCAACTTTCACCGGCTCTGGGATCCCGCCTGTGGGAAAGACCGGGAAAAGTTCTTTGAGATGTGTGAAAAGGCTACCGATGATCCGGTTTTTGGAAAGTCGGTCGCTGAGAGCGTTCATGCTGTTAGGCATGACTTTACACAGTACTTCAAGAGTAACCAAGGTCAATTGGATAAAAAGTCGAATAGTGCCTCCTCGTAGGTGCTATAGCTCCCTCATATACCATTTCACCTTGTTAATATATATCGCGTGCAATGCCATAATTCATGAGGCTAATGTCGGAACGTTTCACTCGTCGCGTCTAGTTACCGCGTACAGAAAAATAAGCCGAATCTTGTCTTCCAAAAGGGCAACGCATCGACCCATCTCTATCTTACTTTCACATTACCTCTAAGCTTTCTTTCAATCAAAGCTTATCACCTTCAAAGAAATAGCCCCTTTTTTTTTCGCTAAACGCAATCGAGCCATCGGAAGTGGCGTAGTTATGTTACTTACAACCCACTGGCTAACATCTGTAGATACATGGTGACGCCTGGCATTTATCACCCATGCTTCCACCCAGAGAACAGTCTTCCATTTCATGTTGGGTCGGCCCTTTAGCTTGTCCTCTAGTGTCGTTGTACATTTCTCTTCCCTTCTTGCTCTTCTATCATGCTTGTTCATAGGCCTTATTTTGGGCCAATTATTTTCTTTGTTGGCCATGTGGCGTTCAGCCTATCTGGGCCCTTTCAAACCCCTCAATCTCATCACATGCCACTGTTTTTGAGGGACCTCGTGACGCAAAACCCACATGAGATGGAAGGATACTCGCCCGTCGTTTAGCACCATGCACAGGCGTTTGCTATTGTCTACTTGTACAACCGTTCCGCTATCTCGCGTAGCGGAAGCTCTGTTCTGGGCCGACGCCTCCCTAAGCCCCATCTTTCTTTGGACAAGTATTGTTCCAATGCAACCATGTGTACGCCATGAGATTACCCTCGTTTCATGCTAGGTATCTCCACGAGGCTGTTCTTGGCACGCATGTAATGAGTCTCATACGCTCGCGTCCATATCTAAATCTTTGATCACAGATGAATTCACCCAAAACGGCAAGAGACTGTGATGGCCGCTCTGGTGTAAAATAGGATTCATATACCACATGGCGCAAATATGGCCAGATGTTCACCGCTCGACCAGTTCTAGGGCTGGTACATCAACAAAGTGTTACTCGCCGACCAATTGTAGCTGATTGTGGCTTTCAGGACACTACCTGAAAGGGCCAATGTCAAAATTGTCAACATGTCACATAAAGCCGTTCACTAGTTGAAGTGGCATCGTTACAAGTCTGGTGTCACTGAGCCTTTCAACGGTGGTCTCCCCAGTCTCTCACCATTCGTAAAGACGTATGTCAGCCGCTACAAAGCCTTGGTCTTATTCCCCCACGCCGCACTTGAGGTATGAGAAGTCACACCTTCCGCCAAGGCTGATCCTACGGACAATTCGCCCTCTTCTCCTCCCCCTCCTCCCCCCTCTTCATCGATTTCCCTATATTGTTTCTGTCTTCTACACACCTTACACAAAGCAACACTCCAAACTCTTCGTTTTTTTCTAGAATTACCAAAAGGACAATAGTCTTGACTTCCCTCTCACCACAAAAATGTTCAACATCGCACTGGCTTGTGTCTTTCTTGCCATTGTAGTTGTCTATGGAGGACTCTGTGCGGCACAGCAAGCAACGCACAACAAGAAAGAGCCAGCAATTCTCCCTACGAACATACCGTTCATCAGTTCTTTGTATGGCTTCTCTAGGCTTCAAGTCAACTATCTTGTTGGCCTTCGGTAAATCACCCTATCGTACCTTGTATCACCCATTGTACGACCCCATTATACTGACAATCGTCTAGGAAGCGCTTCCGGGCCCCTATCCATACACTTCGAATGCCCTTCGCACGCATCTACGTAGTGAATGCCCCGAATCTCATTCAAGAGATACAGGCAAAGGCCAATTCCAATACATTTGTCCCGAACTTGTTGGAATTCGGCATGTTGTTCAGTGGTCTGAGCAAGAACGGCAAACGTGTGATGAACAACGCTGTCAATACTGTTGGTAACAACTTCACCATGAGTGTGCACAAGCACCTTCTTTCAGGAAATACCTTGAACGCAGCTACCCGGACCGCAGTCGACAAGCTCGCAGTCAGTGTTCCAAATGCTTTCTTGCGTTCAGGCAAAGTCGGATTGATGGATTGCATTAAACATGAGCTCACGATCGCACTCACCGGTGCTATATATGGGCCTGAAAACCCATACGATGACCCCGCGGTTGAGGCTAATTGGTCGTAAGTCTTCCCAACTCCCTTTTCCCCAAGAAACTGCAAGATATTAATAAAGCTGCAGAGCATTCGTGCCCGGGATCTCCCACCTAATCACCGTCGGCACCTTGTCAAAGTTTACCGCGCGCAAAGCCCTCAAAGCGCGAGATAGCCTCACTTCCGCCTTCCAAAAATACTTCGAAACAGACGGCCACCTCCAAGCCTTCACCATGATCCCCGAAATGTACAACCAAAACATCCAAATCGGGCTCTCCCCCTCCGACGCATCAAGAATGGAGCTAGCAACCTCCCTCGCCATGCTAAGCAGCGGCGCAATAACAACCTTCTGGTACCTCCTGCACATCCTCTCCGACCCCGAAGCCACCCTAACCTGCCGCAACGAGCTCCTCAACCTCCTCACCACCGAAACCCCGACACAAACCCGCCCCGTAAACATCCTCGACGCAAGCAAGATCAGAAAAACCTGCCCAACTCTAATGGCAATGTTCCACGAAACCCTCCGCTTCCACAGCTCCGTCCTAAACGTCAAACAAGTCACTCACGACACCACCCTGAACTCCACCCACGTCCTCAAAAAGGGCGCCGCCGTCATGATCTCGGGGCCCTGCGCTCACCACAATACCGCTATCTGGGGCCCCAGCGCTGAAATCTTCAATTACAGACGCTTCTTCACGCCTGAAGGGCAGAGGAATCTCGCTAGCTCGACGGCGTTTCGCCCTTTTGGCGGGGGCGTGACGAAGTGTCCCGGACGCAACTTTTCCGTCAATGTCGCCTTGACTTTTGTGGCGATGATGTTGTTGCAGTTTGATGTGGAGCCCGTTGATGAGGTGTGGAGTGTGCCGGGGAAGACCAAGGCGGATATGTGGAATGCGATGCCGAAGCCTGATGAGGATGTTTTTGTTCGCTGTAGGTTAAGGGCTGAGGCTGTGGGGGTGGAGTGGAAGTTTGTTTGGGGTGGGGAGGAGGATGTGGGTGGGGGGGAGAGGGTTGGAGAGAAGATGGATAGAGGGGCAGAAGTGTTGGTGGAGACGGTTCGTGGGGGGTGAGGTTTCGGTGGTGGGAGGTTTGCTGGGGTTTGGATGTGGTGTTGGTGTGATGAGGTTGTGGAAAATTATTGGTTGTGGAATTGTACACGTGGGTAGTTTTGGGGTCTTTCGAATGGATTGGTATGAGGTTTGAGTGTGTGATTGCTTTTTCCGTGTCTGTTGGTGTTTGTTGGTGATGGTGATTGATACTCGTTACCCAATTCCCCCGGTGGCAAATATCATTCATCATGCATGCGGGTTTCTTGGTAGATGAGTACATAGATCATTCGCAGAATACATCTACCTACGCGCAGGTGCAGATGAAGTGGCAGCCTTAGCGCTAGCCACCATTCAACTTACCCCTTTGTTACATCCTACCTTCAAGAAACCCCTCATGTATTTCTCAGCTCCAACCTACCATATCATCCTACTACACGTACACTATGTGACTACTCGCTGTCAACAGAAACACGTGGGAGGATGCCTCCCCCTGTTGATTACCCAGCATTGAAGATCGTACTCTGGGACGCGATTACCGGCTCGGGTCGCGTATCTCCGTTTCCGCTGCGGCGCAGTTATGCACCAATTATCTATCTCTTACCCTTTTTTATCATTTCTGATGCAGGTTTAATGGTTGAGGTGGGTGAGAGTGTTGGTGGTGGTGTCGCCCTTGCTTGCGGTTTTGGGGGGTGAACGAAGGGGGGTGAGGTTGGAGCATGTGAAGGGTTTCATGAGTGAGCGAAATACGAAGACAAGTCACACGGGTATCCGCTTGGAAGACAGTAGGGATATAGAGTCGTATGGATTGAGTTGAGATAGGTGTTTATCAATATACTCAACTTTCTGCAGGTTAGTATGAAGTTTGTATCACCGGTTTCCTTTCAGCGACCTTCCCTTTTGAAATGTTGATGGCTAGGTGCTTCTACGATTGGATACATCAGCATTTCAGTTGTGTTGGAAGCGCTTCTCTAGTTATGTATCACGACGAGGAGTTGAAAATGGTCGGACAACCCCCAGGTTCGAAGTATGGAACGGCTGATTGTAGGACAAGGAGGGATGTGTATGTAGTTCATAGAATGCAGAGTTCGCACTACACGTCGGATGCCGGTATAAAAGCATCCGCGCGGTAATCGTCTCTTGTCACTATGCGTGTACATACTGCCATGCCGCTCACATGCCTGCGAAATATCTGGGGTTAGGAGCGTCATAAGAGTGAGGAATGGGAGCATGTGGAGACTTGGCGTTTGTGAGAATGGCAGAGCCAGTGAAGATATTATTGATGTTACAAAGCAGGAAAGGGAGAGGATTTGTGAAGTCACAGTAGGCCGCCTGACTGTTGAAGAGGTCGGAAAGAACCGAAATGTGAAAGAAAACAAGAGTATGGAACGATATTCTGCTCAAGGGTCATCCAGATTCACTACACTCTTAGTCTGATAAACGAGAAACATTCCGTAGGAGCAATATCACGCTAGCCCCTATTTGGATCAGCTGTCTTCGATGATCATTGTGGATTTCTGATCGCCTAGCATCTTTTCGCGCCCATATTGATCCAGCTCGCGCTGTTATGATGTTATTAGTAGTTGGGTGCCAGATAAGATACAATACAAAGAATCACTGAAGAATTGAAGAGTTCGGGGCATTCGCTATGTAGTGCTCGGGCTCACCAAAGCAGAAATAAAAGGCAGATTTTTCACCTAGGAAACTCTCGTCCGTCCCATCCAGACTTATCTAACTGTCTATTCATATAATTGGCTGTCGACTATTTAATTTGCTTTTGGGTCCTCCACTTCTTACTCTTGATTATGCTATTTACGGTTACCTCACCAAGCGGTCGTAGCTCCTAGTGGTTTATTGGTGACCAGGGATAGTTAGTCAGCAGTCAACTACTTAAGATGGTTGCCTTATACTAGCCACAAAGACTTCTACAATCAACAGATTGTATCGCTGCGATTGCGGATCACACCCAGATTCTTGTCTATATACGAAACTGTGTATGTTCTTACTGGATTCGCCGTATTCACTCCCAGGAAAGGGTATGGTTGATACAACTGCAGAATAAGCTTATTTCTGCGCACTGCATATTGATTACTACGCTTTCCCGCATTAAAGCTTCCTATCTTGCTCTGTATTCAGCTTAATTGCTTCCTTTACTTCATTTCAAGTCAAAAAAACAGAATGATTTTCAAATACCCACTCTTCTCCATCCTCGCTGCAACAGGCGGCGTGCTCGGCCACACAGATCGAACCGCGAAAAATTCAACAGAGCTGCGAGCCCCACTCTGCGATGATAAAACATTTACGCTTGGAGACACCGTCCCAGGCGTTCTAATTCTTTCGCTCAATGCAACAATTCAGAAGAACTACACTACGGCTAGGAGTAGTGTATCTGAACAGCCCACAATCCAGGTAGATGGTTTCTGCCAGGTCAAAATCCTGTACAGCCATACGGGAAGCGATGATAAGATTGTGACAGAAGTGTGGCTTCCGTTGGCCCACAGTCAATGGAACGGTCGCTATCAAGCTACAGGGGGGACGGGATTCCTTACAGGCACATTTGACACGCTGCTTGGGCCTGCTGTAAACAACGGATATGCAGCTTCATCTACCGACGGTGGACATGATCGCAACGACTCAGAAAGTCTAACATGGGCGCTAAAAGCCGATGGCAAATTCAACTTTGATATCCTACACACTGCGTTTACCAGAAGTTTAGCCGAGCAAGTCATCTTCAGCAAGAAAGCCATTGATCAGTTTTATGGCGAGAAGCCACAGTATTCGTACTGGTTCGGCTGCTCGCAGGGCGGAAGGCAAGGCTACATGATGGCACAAGAGTATCCAGATCTACTTGATGGTATTTTAGCAATCGCTCCTGCTATAAGCTTGACTCAACTTGTCATGGGGAACCTTTGGCCTCAGATCGTCATGAAAGAGGCCGGATACTGGATGTCCAACTGCCAATTCGAATTCTTTCGACATAAGGCGATCGAAGCATGTGATATGCTTGATGGCGTTAAAGACGGCTTGATATCCGATCCTGATACATGCGACTTCGATCCTCTCCACGTCATCGGCAAGACATTTATCTGTGCTGGGAAAGAGCAAGAGGTTACTTCCATTATGGCTGATATCGTCCAAAAGATCAAGCAAGGGCCGCAGACGAAATGGAAGAAGTCAATCTGGAGTGGCTTCCCGTGGGCAACGAGTCTACAAGCTACCGCTGGAACCGTGGACACTCCAGAGGGGGTACGGACTCCATATCCGTTCCCTATTTCAGCTACTTTCATCAGAACAATGCTACTTGAAGATCCATCCTTCAATCTGACGAAGCTCTCATATGGGGAGTTCATGTCGCTTTGGGCACAAGCAGACTATAACTATGGCTGGCTATTCAACGCCGATGATACCAATCTCAACGCCTTTAAGGCTTCCGGTGGGAAACTCCTCACATGGCATGGAACCAATGACCCGATCATTCCCTACTCAAACACCGTGCGCTACCGCGAACGTGTTCAACACATCATGGGCGGAGCCCACGAAGTCGATCAATTCTACCGTCTCTTCCTCGCACCTGGTGTTGAGCATTGTAGCGGTGGAGTCGGACCGGAACCTGTCGACCCGTTGGATGCTCTAGTCAATTGGGTGGAAAACGGCGAGCCACCTGAGATACTACCAGCGAGCATGAAGAATACAAACGGCGAATTGGTAAGCAGGGATCTATGCGCCTGGCCGGGAAAGGCGAAGTATATGGGTCATGGAGATGCAAAGAGGGCGAGTAGTTGGAGCTGTGTTGGTGGGAATGAGAGGCCGGAAGACGATTTTGTAGAGGGGTATGATGGGAAAAAGCCCCTGTCGGGTCGAACGGGCGCTGTTCTGAATGGTTTGAAGGATAGATTTGGAGAGATGGGTATGGGTCTCAGGATTGGCTGATTTATCCCATCATCTACTCCGTAATAAGTCTTGAGATCTCTAGAAGATAGAAATAATTCCTCCACAATATTACAGTGCACGTAGATCAGAGGGCTAGTTTCGACATTTGTCAGAGGGTTCGTCTTGAGATCCAGCACGCATTTTGTGACGGTGTGAAGAATCGTATGGAGGAGCACCCAGCTATATGTATATCTATTCTATGCATGGTCTAGACGTTTGTGGTAACACTACACAAACGTTGACCGGCGGCCTAATCCTCTAGTAAATAGGCAACCATGCCTTGTCACTGTGACACCCTACTATATGTCCGTGCGACTCTAGCCCAACCCCTACTCACAGAAGGATATACCCTACCTATTTACCAGTCTAGCCGCACGTCTATGGCTATTAACGGCACTTGTTTTTAAATATATACATAGCGCGTTATGAACTTCATAAATGTTTCCTTCATCGTTTTAGCTTGTTCCGTAATGTATTAACATAACTACGCCTTTTGCTTTCTCAAAATTATAAGTTGTGAGATATTTATATGCCTCTTTTGTACTCTTCCGAAAGATAGTAAGTGCTCTTCTTATTTGAGGCGTCATTTTGCCATTGCTGCTGGGTAGAGATGGTTCAGAAAAGTGGTAACGAGAATTCTGCTTCTGTGGGTAAGTTCCATGTTTTCAATTCTTGAGGTAGAAGTTTGGCTCATCTTGCGCACTTCGACTGGATCTAGGACTGTACGCCTAAAGGTCCTGTAGATTCTCAGTTGTGTCATTGGTCGTGAGCAATGTAACAAAAACAAACATGGTCGTTTGTTCAAGTATCTTGGAAGACAAAGCAAGGTGGGATTATGCAGGTGAGAAATATCCGGCGTATGTATAGAGTAGTTACAAGGCCGGATTCTCTCCATGATTTTGATCAATGTACAATATATCACGAATGAGTTTATTATTGTTGGGCGGGCTGTGTGTGATATATCACGTGTGGTTGTACTTTCGTACTGAGACAAAACGAATAGTCGTGTATTGGTTAGATCTACCTACTCCGTACAGGGAGGAGGAGAAGGCCTATAACTATCTCCTAAATCCTATATAGATATACTAATCACGTGTAACTACACGTGATTATACAGATATCCTTTAGATTACTAAGTATCTATACTAAGTATAGACACTAGTAACTTTTTACTTTTTAAAGATATCTACTTACGTAGCTATCTACTTTATCCCTTTTTATCTCTATATAAGAGTACATTATTAGTAAGATCTATCCTTTTACAAATAGAAATAATAAGTAAGTAAATTAGATAATTATATAATTATCTTATAGAGTTATAGGCTAGTAACTCCCTCTCTAGCCTATAAAGGGAAATTACGTACAGGCTACGCCAAGATTATGCAATCTATTAGTACGTAGTTAGTTGGCTTTAGTGCCTAACCTTAGTAGGTTATTTCTATATAGGGGTTAAGGAAGTAGCTATTAGTCGTATATAGTATATAACTATATTATATTATTATATAGAGGTAGTTACTCTTATAATAAGGTAGTAGTATCCTATATAGGCTTTAGGTATAAGGACGCGCTACTCTAGCTTTTAGATTTCTCTTCTTTTTCCTTTTAACTTTACACTAAACTTTCTCTATACGTTGCTAATATCCCTTTTAGCTTCTTAGCTTAACCCTAATCCCTTTTCTTACTTTTATATAATACTAACCTCTAATAGAACTTAAAAAAAAAATATCTCTTATTCCTACTCCTACTCTAGGCGGAGCCCCTAGGCTCTTTAGAGCTGTTACTACCACCACCATCACCAGCGGGCGCGTACGCGTTGTTTTGCCCATGGGGTAGCTAGGAAACTAGTAGTTAATATAGAGTCTCTATATTAATATATATATAGAGGTCCTACTATCTATATAGAGAACTAATATAAGATAGGATAATAAGGTAGTAGTAGTAGCTATACTATTATAGGATATT